>JAPFRF010000009.1:9407500-9612500 GCA_029282475.1 Phrynocephalus forsythii
TACTTGAATTGCGTTTGTATTCTGTCCAGTTAATCCAGACTGCAGACACAAAGTTGCATATGGCACGCAATGGGGCACAGCGAAGATTTTATAAAGGAAAGAGGCCTGGAGTGTTTCGACTGAGGACTTGAAAGCATCCAGTCAGATTGGCATCCCGTACATCAGGCATGTCCAAACTTTGGCCCTCCAGTTGTTTTGGACTGCAACTCCCACAGTCCTTTGCCATTGGCTATGTAAGCTTAGAATTCTGGAAGTTGTGGTCCAAAACATCAGGAGGGCCGAAGTTTGGACATGCCTGCTGTACATCAATTGGAAGATGGCCTTGGCCTTAAAGACCTGCAGGGTGGTGGGAATGTGTGCATTGCCCCATACATGAAAAAAAAATGACAAACACTTTGAATGGTTAGCTGTACTGAATTGGTGATGATATAACAATGTTTCGCTCATGTCGGTAGTGAACATTTAGGCCTAAGTAATTGAATTCTTTAAACTTGTTGGATTGCTCTCCCGTGAAATATCCAAGATTGAACTATCCCAACATTTGAACTACAACTCTAGTCTAGTTGAAACTATCAATAGGTTAGGCTCACAATGGCTGAAGTCTCATTGCTTGGCGTGGTAAGTCACTCATAGAATAGGCCCTCTTGCCAACTTCTCCATACTTTCCATTGATTCAAATAGAACTATTCTAGTTCCAACCTCCTGTGCTAAAGTAAGATGCAACTAGAGTAATCCTATTTAAATCAATGGAACTCACAGAGAAGTTTATTCAGTGGGCCCACCTTTGTGCAATGGGATTTCTGCCAATGCAAAGCAATGGGATTTCTGCCAATGATTTCAGGCAGGGCTTTCCTGTTTCTACTCCCTGATTCCTTTCAATGTAAAAACTAAGCAGTTGATTTACACTTCAAGGGATGGGTCAGCCTTATATAGGTCCCCCATTGGCTTCCCCTGTCGTCCACAATTTAAAAACAAGTCCGAAGCTCGTTACTAATTTTCATGACCAGCCTGCCTTTCTATTGCTTTATGACCGAAGGTATCCTTTCTTTATACATTCTGCCACAAAAGGTTCCCTCAGTGCCTTTTAAAGGTAATACATCTATCTGTCTTTCTCATTTTAGTCTCTCCCTGAGACAATACAATTAATATAGACAGAGAGAGCTGCAAAAGATTTAAATGGCACATAAAGTGCAAATATTGGGCAAATTAATCAGTTGCTGGAGCACCTTGGTTTGAAAGCTCTGATATACTTTAATTCTGGGAGGACATCATCTGGATACCTCCAGAAGTCATCTGAAATATCACAAAATGTCATCGACTGTTTATCTGCTGGGCTTAGCTATCACAAGCAGGTGGTGTTCTTCCTTGTGTACAAAGCTGCCATTTCTGTACGATATCCAATGTGATTTTTGATTTTGCATCAGCTAAGGCCCGCTCTACTTCTAGACAGTTCTTTGTTTTCCCTACAAATCAAGTGAGAGGAGAAATTGTCCTAGGTTGCATCTAGGGACTGATTTAGTCAATTTCATTCTAACAGGGACCACAAAATCATTTTGTGGAAGTATACCATGTTCAAAGACAAATAGCCTTTCCTTCAAAATGTTCTTGAAAAGATGACACATTGTTATGGAGAAGGGGATATGATATATGCATATATAAATTTGATCACAAAAAGTCATGTTCATAGTTGATATAAGAAAGGAGCAGAGCTACTTGAACTGGCAAGTGTTCACTAAAAGCAAAGAAAGAATAAATCTCGGGATCTTAGTATGGATGTACCTTAACTTGGAAGTTCATCTTGTTTCAGGCCTCTGATGGAAGCTAAAGGTAAAATAAAAATATATTTTAAAATTATGTTATACAATCAGATTGCCTAAAAGCCTATAAAACTCCTCAATCATTTGTTAAACAGATTTCTGTCAGCTTTTAGTGATAAGTTGCAACACATTTATTGGCCTTTCAGCAGTATGTTTGTGTTACAAGCGATTTGCTTTGATATTTGTGGTGAAATGTGGTTTTAAAATACATTTTCTATTTTCCCTTGAGGCCTGGAAAACAGGCCCCAAGCTAAGGGAGGGTTGAACAATGTAGATGTTTGAATTGCTATTAAATAGTGGTACTTCAAATTATGAAATTAATCAGTTGCAAATGCATTTTTGGAAGAAAAAAATGTAAGTCGAATTGCGGTTTCCCATAGAAGTTCATTAAAATCAATTAATTCATTCCAGAGTTTGGAAAAAAAGTCAAAAAAGGAACAGATTAATTGGTTTTCAGTGAATTTCCATGGGAAGGCTGTCCCAACCCCCCTCAATCAAGGAGCAGCCCGACAGACAGCTGATTTTGACAGATCTGACCTGTCAAAATCAGCTGTCTGTTGGAGGCTGCGGAAAGCAGCCTTTGGCTGCCATTGATTGAGGGAGTTTACCCCCTACCCAGCAAAGGTGGGGAAGCTTTCCCCCTTCTTTGTTGGGTTGGGACAGGAGGAGAAGGAGAAAGAGGGTGATCTCTGCCTTCATAGTCTTGCCTCGTCCTCATCCTCCTTTTCCTCCTGGCTGCTTTCATCTCTTTGTATGCCCAGCAGCTAACATCAAAGAGATCGAACCAGGCAGGAGAAGGATGAGGGGGAGGCAATGGAGGTGGAGATTGCCCGCTCCTTCTCCTCCTGGCTGTCTGCAAAGAGATCAAATGAACTATGAGAAGGAGAATGAGGATGAGGGAAAGGTAGTGGGTCCCCACTACAACAGAAGGTGGGGTAACCCAAAGAGCCTTCTGTTTCAGCAGGCAGCCCACACACATATGCATGCACAAACACACACATTGCAGAGTCAGGAAGATGAGGATGAGAGAGAGTGTGTGCGCGCATGTGTGTGGGCAGCCACACCCCTCCCAGCTGTTTTTTGATAGCCTGACCTCTAAAGAAAAAAGCAGCTGAGAGGCGCGGACCGAGGCAGGACTGAGCAAGCAGTGCTGCTTCAATTTTCTCGCTACTTGCTGCATTTTGCCTTGCTGCAGCGCCTCTCAGCTGTTTTTTTCTTTAGAGGTCAGGCTGTCAAAAAACAGCTGGGAGGGGGTGGCAGCCCCCACCATACTCTCCTCCTCCTCCTCCTGACTCTGCAGGTCTGGCTGTGAAGAGTGGGCACCGCCCTCACTCCCCACAGTCAGACCTGTGAAACAGAACTCTTCAGTATGAAGCACCGCCCCGAGCATGCTGTGAGTAACATTTCCGGAAGCGGGGCATCCATTTCCAATGTGAAAGAAAATCATTGGAAATTGATGCCCTGGTTCCAGAAACAGAGGTTCGTAATGAAAGGTAATAATTGGAAATGGCTTTCCTTTCATAACTTGAGTTTTTTTCAGAAATCTATTTCTCCTTCAAATCGTTCAAATGTCAAAGCGTTCATAAGTCGAGGTACCACTGTACAGGGAATTAAGAGCTGCTGTCCAAAAAATCAAATATATTCTTTCTCTTCGACTATCATGTGCTACTCATTTTATCAGTTGGATCCTCAATATAGTAGTTGCTGACTAAATATTTGAAAGGGCAGCTGAGAAAGATTCAACGCACCATATTCAGACTTCTGTAGAATGAACCAGTAGGCAGACGTATATTAAATCCCATGTAACTCTGAGGATGGATTAATTTATTTCTGATAAGTGTTATTCCTTCGTGTGTTTTGCCCTTTTCTTCCCTGATATAGATAGATAGATAGATAGATAGATAGATAGATAGATAGATAGATAGATAGATAGATAGATAGATAGAAAGAGAGAGAGAGAGAGAGAGAGAGAGAGAGAGAGAGAGAGAGAGATTGTTTAAAAGAAAATATGTGTGAAAAATCCTGCTTATGTGTAAAGTGCTACAGGACTGCTTTATCTGCAGGATCAGTCCCCATGGTTTCACTTATCTACTGCCTGAAAATAACTGTTTTTTTTTTAAAATAGATATATATGCTCCCAAGATGCATTAGCAGAACTGGCCACTAAATGCATTTCCCCTTAGTCTTGGAGGCACAAACCCAGACACGGTAATTCATTTCGTTCACATAAACCAGAGTACCACTGGAGATTTATGCTGGCATGTATACTTGTGTAAATCCCAGTCGTGAATTCTGGATAATTAATGAGTGGCCGGTCACTTTCCTTGTTGCTTGCCCATTCTATGACTTGGTGTGTGACAAGGAACATGAAAGGAAACTCATTGATTAGCGGCAGTTTGCTACTGCGATTTATGTTATGATCTCCATTAGGAGTCTTGCCAAAGATTTTTTTAAAAAAACTCTCAAACGTTCCTATATAAAACCCTTCCATACTCTTAACTGTTTTGCAACGGTTAGAAGTAATATGCTACATTCATTTCCCCGAAAGTGGGATATGATAGCCCACCTCATTGTTTTCTTCACTTTGCTTCCTTTACTGCTTTCCTGTGCCCCCATGGGAGCCCCATATGCAAATTTGATGAGGATACTACATAGTTTTTCCCCTCTGCAGAAAATATAGGTTGCTTGGCATTTTTTAAAATAACACCATCTGTCACTGCCACATGTGCCAAACCACAATATTGATCTTGTCACTTTGGGGGATTGTATGATATTTAGGACTATAAATTAACACTTTTCAGTACTTTGTCCATGTTTTCAGTTTTATAGATGGTGAAGACTGATTGCCAGCAAAATATTTTTGAACCCCGTTGCAATATTGTGGACCCTGGCTTTAGAAAAGTAATACATCTTAAATAATATCTCTGCAAAAAAGTTAAGAAAAATCTTTATAGAAAACCTTGTCTGAAACTATCAACCCCAAAATCTTGTGTATTGAAAGGTATAGGATCTGCATGTAGACTGAAGTTCCAAATTGGAAATTGTGAATTTTGAAAATCAGTTCAATAAAAAAGTGGAAAAAAGATTTTTCTCACACTTTCTGCCACAGGAGAGATCATCATCATCACCATCATTCTCACCACCACCACCACCATCATCACCATCATCATCAACATGATAATTACATAGAAGAAATCACAATAATATCAAAATGAATTTAAAAATAATTTTGGAACAAAGCACACCTTTACCAGCAGGCTTATTTATTTATTTATTCATTCATTCATTCATTCATTCATTCATTCATTCATTCATTCATTCATTTGATGCACTAATCTAGGCAGTTTACAAGTTAAAACGTAGAGTCCACCAGATAAAATACATTTGGCAATATGTCTAAAAGTATACTCTAAAAGTATAGGACTAAAATTCATACAAAAAGATCGGGGAAATAAAACTCAAATTCTTAGTATCTGAGAGAGTCATTTGTCGAAGGCAGCTTTGAAAAGCCCTGTCTTCACCAGTTTCCTAACCATAAGGAGAGGAGGAGCCTGGCATACCTTCATGGATAATGTATTCTGAAGACTTGGGCCACCACCAAAAAGGCCCAATTCCTTGGCAGTGCCATTTTGGCCTCCCTCAGTGGTGCCATTTTAAACAATAGGGACTGAGAAGAGTGAGTAAAACAGGTACCTGGCCCAACAAGTATTGAGCTCCTAAGCCATTCATGTCCTGATCAAATAAAGTGACTGTCAATTACATTTGCTTATGTTTTGGAATTTTATATTGGGGGTGAGCGATGTGCAGACTGGATGGCACTTTTTCATTCCACTGTACTTGTACAATGACAATACAGTGGAGCCTCTTAGAACAAAGGGTTTGTATAGTATAAAATCTGTACAACATAAAAAAATCTGGAGATAGGGGAAATTTGCTTAATAGAATCGCCTATGGGGAATCCATACAACATAAAAATTGTCGCGATTAGGGATTACTCTGTTTTCAATGGATTCCTATGGGAAATTTGTATAAAGGAACATTTGATTAACAGAAGTTCATTTGGAACAAATCAATTCCTTTATACAAGGTACAACTGTAAAATGTTTTTCTATTCTATCTGAGGTGATGTTGAAGCCACAGCAGGAGAAGCTGCTATTCAACCAATATTTCTGTAACTGTTAGCATGTTAACACAGAGAATTTTGATTCTTTGTTGATATAAACAATGATCAAGCTTTTAAGTTGTCAAAACACGGAGGCTTTTCAGTTGCAGTGCCAGTTTTCTGGAATGCATTCTCCAGTGAGACCCACTTGCCTAACTCTTGGTTTCTCCTTTGGCATGGATACAGGCCCTTTGTACATGACCCCTAAACTCCGCGGCAAATGGCTCCCAGCTCCGGAGCTTAAAATTATTTCCCCACCAGCTCCGGAGTTTACAGATAATTAAGTGCAACCACGCCCACCTAAGCGCGTCCCAGCGCACTTTTCTTGTACCTGCTCTCGGAGGGTGAACATTCCTGATGTGGATATAACAGTAGTGACTGCCGGGCTCTCCTTGCTTCTGTTTGTTCTTTTTTTTGCCCCCCCCCCTTTAAGAGATCTGAATGCAGTGCCAGGAGCAAAGCGAGATGGCAGAACGGAGGTGAGCGGCACTCTTTTCTCCCTTTTTTTCTCCCTCCCCTCACGCAGCCAGCAGCCAGGAGTGCGGAGGGGGTGGGAACGCAGGAACAGCGACAAACCCCTAAGATCTCTGGTCCAAATTTAAGTGGCCAGCGGATCTTAGGGGTCATGTGAAAAGCCCAAAGTCTGTGTTTTTTTGCACCTCAGTTTAAGCTTTATTTAATTTTCTTCCTGGTTCCCATGGAGAATTGTTGCTGTACATTTACTATAATCCTTTGCTGCTGCAGCTCTGACTGGTGCTATTTATTTTAATGATATGTTGCTACCTACCTTAGTCCCCCCCCTCCCCGAATATTATTAGCTGAGGTAAACCTTAAAATAAATAGCAACAAGTCGTGTAAAGCATAATATATTCTACAGTCTTCTTTAAAAGGCACTTTATGATATATCCCACCAAATACTGAAGCTATTATTTGCAAACTAACCTGGATACATCAGTTAAATAATGTCCCAAATGTTTATGAAATGCTGGGGAGAGAAAAATATACTTTCAGCATTAGCCACCAAGATTAAATCACATTTAATGAAGATATATCTGAGGCTGGTATTACGTTTCAATCTATCAACTTATGTTCTTGTTTGTAACAATTATTTGTGGAAAATAAACATATGTCTGGATTTCTTGGATGATTTCCTGGGCCTAAGTGGACTTTTGGAGTAGGAATTTAATGAAGCTAACATAATGCTCTTAAAATAGTTTTGCGATTTATTTTGTTTTGGTGTGCTAAATCAGGATTTCCTGTCTCTGTCTCCCTCTGTTTCGTGGTCTGCTTCCATTTTGGTTGATCAAAACAAGATAAATTTAAGATTTATAAATTAGAGTGCAGTGATTGCTTTAAAAAAAAAACCTCTTCCCTAAGTACACAGTATTGCAGTTCAGTAGTTTGGTTTTGTTCATATATTAAAGATACAGGAGCTTGTGCAAGTATTACGTTAATAGATTTTCAGTTGTTATCATAGAACATCTTTCTTGAAAAAGCATTTATGCAAACAACCAAATTCTAGTGATACATATAATCTTCTATCACTCCATTCTTCTTCCCTGATTGGTTTTGAAAATTGATTTCACAAGAAAGTAGCAGAGTCTGTCAACATCATAGTGCTGGCCGTCTTGCCCTTGTATTTTTAAAAGTCCCCACCTTCCATTTATTCTCTTTCCACAGTAGGGATTTTTTTTTACCTCCATCATAATACAGCATTGATGGAAAGATTAAGGCTAGTGAATTGATTTCCAATTACTGCATTTGGTTGTGAACAGAACAGGATAGATTTTAACCACTTATATATAAATATAGCCTTTATATATAGCCTTCATCTCTGCTCCTGTTCCTAGCCCCCAAATTAAACTGTTTGGTTTAAAACACACACATTAAAACTGAGATTGCAGCAGTTTTAAGGTCAATTTAGACATCTGCCTTCCAGCTCCTTTGTGATGGAGTGGTCTGATTTTACTAAACCTGCATCTGGTCCACCCAGCTCAGTCTGATATTGTTTCAAGTCTCATGGCTCTATCTAACTGAATCGCTCATTTGATGAAGTACCCAAAATTCTGTAGCAGGGAACTATAGCACCCTCTCTTAAAAATATAGCACAGAATGATAAGCATGCCACCAGACTACAGGTTTCCTTGGGATGGAGCCATGACAGTTAAAGTGGGGTCAAATTAACAGAGCTGGGTGGCGTGAATGTATATACTTTTTCTGAACCCATAGATGCACAGCCTCCAAAATCTCCTTCCTCAACTGCCCTGTTCAACTTTTGCAACAGGAATGTCTGTTTGCAGAGTAGGGGCACTGTAGCTGTGGGCATCCCAAAAGCCATTTTCTCTGTTGCAGTCCAGATTTTGTGACATCTTAAAGAAAAATAATAATACATATTTGCTTGCTTGAGTTGTCATGGACTGCATCCTGCATGGTCAGAGGTATGGGATGCCGCCTCAATCGGCAGATATTTATCATCTCCAGGGGATGGGAGAGGGATGTGGGGAAATATTAAATGCCCAAAGTACCAGTTATACACATGGAACTATCAGACTATTCCTGGTTCATTTGTTTTAAATCCAAACTTCTGTCTACCCTTCCTTGCTTTCTAGGTCTAGGTCTGGCTCGTTGTTCATGACAGTGAGAGACAAGGCTCTCTCCTGTTCCCCTACATCAGGCATGTCCAAACTTAGGCCCTCCTGATGGTTTGGACCACAACTCCCAGAATTCTAAGCTTAGATTGCCAATGACAAAGGACTGTGTGGTCCAAAAACATCTGGAGGGCCAGAGTTTGGGCATACCTGCCCTACATCATTGGTGGCTGGTGACTGAAACAGGGAAACACCCACATGCATCCCACCTTTTTATTTTTTTAATGTGCACAGTCCACTTTTTTATTTTATTTTACAAGACAAGTTAAGATAACAGTACAATAGCGTCTCATTATTTATACATTCTATAGGACCAATATCCTTTTCAAAATCCACCCACTAATTCATCTTCCAACACAGTTAATTGTGACACACACACAAATAAATTAATTCTTTTAAAAGTTTACATTCCAGCAGTCAAAATTATTCCCCATAACACATTTCTCTTTTTTTGTGTTAATTCCATACGTTAATAAGGGCTTCCAGGTTTTCATAAATATATCATGTTTTATTTCCCCTCTATATATTTTAATTTGATAGGTCAACTTTTCCATAAGAGCCATTTGCCAGATTCTGTTCAGAAATTTTTGTAGTGAGAGATCTTGAGCATTTCTCCAGTTTTTTGCAATTTCAGCTCTTGCTGCACCAATCAGATTTCCTATTAAGTCTTTATATGATAATTTTTCATTTCCATCCTTAAATATTGAAAATAATAGTAAAGCTTCATTTATAATTATTCTTTGTTTTAACAGGGTTTCTAGCCATTTAATTATTTCCTGCCAATATGCTCCTACTTTGGGGCAAGAGATCCACATATGTTCTAGGGTGCCTTTGCTTCCACAATTCCTCCAACAATTGTCTGGAATTTCTTGATTAATTTTATGTAATTTTGTGGGATACCAATACCAATGACAAAGGACTGTGTGGTCCAAAAACATCTGGAGGGCTGGAGTTTGGGCATACCTGCCCTACATCATTGGTGGCTGGTGACTGAAACAGGGAAACACCCACATGCATCCCACCTGATCCACAAACCTCCCCGAGGTATAGAATGAAAACCTGTCTTCATCCCATGCCTTAGAAGAGGCGGGCTACCTTGGGCCCCTTCCGTCCATTAGTTTTCAATGGTCAGTGAATGGGAACCCAGCTGCTCTGACCATGGGTAGAACTGCTCCATGTGCCACCACCTAATTAACTATTGTGCTTCAGAGATTGTGGGAATGATGAGGTGCACTGAATGGATTGCCTTTGTTCTGTGCATAGATAAATACGAAATACAAAGTGGAAGTGGAAGAAACACCAACCAACAAATGTCAGATCCAAGCATGTCTGCCTGCAGTGAATGTTGCTTCTGTAGCCAGCTCGGTCTAAGTAAGAAAGGAACTTTGATAAAGGCATAGCTGTGCCCAGACTCTGGAACTCCCTCCCACTAGAGGCCAGGACTGACTCATCTCTGTTGTCCTTCTGAAAACAGGCAAAGACCTTTCTCTTCAGGCAAGCTTTCCCTGAATGAGGGACTACCACATGCATTTCATATGAATCTATAGGTTTACATAGATTTTGTGTTTATAACTACTTATAACCTTGTAGATTTAATGTAATGTTGCCTATTAATGTTGTAAGATGTCCCTCAATTCCTTCTTCTCAAATACTTGAACATGTCTTAATTGTACTGGACTGTATATTATCCCTCATTACTGTAAGCGGCCCTGGGTCGTTTTCCAAGGAGAAAGGTGGGGTAAAAAATACTAATAATACTAATAATAAGATGGTGAATAGAATGCACTTTGCTCTATGGATGATTTATTCATATCCTGTGAAAGTAGAAGTTTGGAGTAAAAGGTACATTGATAAAGAGATATCAGTGAGGGTGAGAACTGAAGTCATTTTCTCTACCCTGTCATCCAAGTTCAACTGGCTTTGGGTTAGCAGTGATTAACGCATTTCCCAGGGTGATTTGCAAGTGTCAGGCACACTGATTCACATTTGGAAAACTCTGTCAGGAAGTACCCAAGAGGAATATCGGAAGGCCATCAGCCGTGAGGTGAGAGGGAATGAGGGTAGCGAAATCTAGGGAATCACTACCCTTAAATATTAGCTGGAGAAAAAACAAACAAACCCTGAAGGTCACGTCTGGGAGACTAAGATGCGTTTTCCTCTAAGTGACTGAAAGTGGTAACAGCAGCAGATAGTGAGGCATTTAGAACTGTTAGAAGTTGGCAAGGCACCAAGTCCTGATGAATTGCGTCTCAGAAAGGATGAGCTGGAAGGAGGGTGTGAAACGGAGCTGTATTGGCAAAAATTCCTAGCTGGTATCCAAGTATGACATGGCGGGGAAGCACCAGGAGAAGAAATGGAGGCAGGGAAGAGGGGGAGAAGACTCAAGATTTGGTTAAGAAGAACACTCATTTCATTCAAGCTTCTACTCAGCCTGATCAGCTCTGAGTAAGAGTTTGGAAATAACTGATTGTGAGAGTTGAAAAGTATACAATATATACTCAGTCCTTTATTCCTAAAGGACAATCTTAGGTATGATGGGTATGCTTTAGTTTACAAAATGTAGTCCTTTCCCACCCAGGCAACAGTATTTGTTGTAGTCATTGTCTGTGAATAAGGAACTTCTTGTTGTTCAGTCGTTCAGTCATGTCCGACTCTTCGTGACCCCATGGACCAGAGCTCGCCAGGCCTTCCTATCCTCCACTGCCTCCCGGAGTTTTGTCAAATTCATTTTTGTTGCATCGACGACACCGTCCAACCATCTCATTCTCTGTCGTCCTCTTTTCCAGAGGAACTTTGGCAGAGGAACTAGAGATCAAATCGCCAACATGTGCTGGATTATGGAGAAAGCCAGAGAGTTCCAGAAAAAAATCTACTTCTGCTTCATTGACTATGCCAAAGCCTTCGACTGTGTAGACCACAACAAACTATGGCAAGTCCTTAAAGGAATGGGAGTGCCTGACCACCTTATCTGTCTCCTAAGAAATCTATATGTGGGACAAGCAGCAACCGTCAGAACTGGATATGGAACAACTGACTGGTTTGGAATTGGGAAAGGAGTACGACAAGGCTGTATACTGTCACCTTGCCTATTTAACTTATATGCAGAGTACATCATGAGAAAGGCCGGTCTGGATGAATCACAAGCTGGAATTAAGATTGCCGGAAGAAATATCAACAACCTCAGATACGCAGATGATACTACTCTAATAGCAGAGAGTGAGGAAGAATTAAAGAACCTCTTAATGAGGGTGAAAGAGGAGAGTGAAAACAATGGGCTGAAGCTCAACATCAAAAAACTAAGATCATGGTCACCTGTCCCATCACCTCCTGGCAAATAGAAGGGGAAGAAATGGAGGCAATGACAGAGTTTATTTTCTTGGGCTCCTTGATCACTGCAGATGGCGACTGCAGCAACGAAATAAAAAGATGCCTGCTTCTTGGAAGGAAAGCAATGGCAAACCTAGATAGCATCCTAAAGAGCAGAGACATCACTTTGCCAACTAAGGTCCGGATAGTCAAAGCTATGGTTTTTCCAGTAGTGATGTATGGAAGTGAGAGCTGGACTATAAAGAAGGCTGATCGCCGCAGAATTGATGCTTTTGAGCTGTGGTGCTGGAGGACAGTCTTGAGAGTCCCCTGGACTGCAAGGAGATCAAACCTATCCATTCTGAAAGAAATCAACCCCGAATGTTCACTGGAAGGACAGATTTTGAAGCTGAGGCTCCAGTACTTTGGCCACCTCATGAGAAGAGAGGACTCCCTGGAAAAGGCCCTGATGCTGGGAAAAATCGAAGGCAAAAAGGAACTTCTTACACATAGTATTTCTAGCCATTTGCCTAACTCTTCCACATAACACTCTCTTTCAGTAATTAAACTCCACAGCAAGGGGAAGGGATCTCTTTTCTGTCTTTGTAAAGTTGCACTGCTGAATTAGGTTATCTTCAATTCCAGTGCCACTTTTAGGCAGAAGAGTACAAGTCTTCTAACTGCAGTTCTCTCAAAGTGCCTGTAGGTGGTGTGATTCCAAAGAACTGCCTTAAAAGAAGGCTTTTCTTTGCTTTGTCATCTTACAGTATATACCTGGTGGGTGATCTTTTCAACTAGAAAGAAAGAAAGGAAGGAAGGAAGGAAGAAAGAAAGAAAGAAAGAAAGAAAGAAAGAAAGAAAGAAAGAAAGAAAGAAAGAAAGAAAGAAACACTGCTCACATAGAAAAAGTTGGAGGAGGGGGAGGAATTGTCTTGGGAGAGCGGCCTTGCCAAGGGCATGCGCTGCTTGTGTGCTTGCACATTTGTTCACCTTGTCCTCCTTCTTGAGACAAGAAGTGAAGTGGAAGGTGCTTTACCAAAGCACAGCTTTGTGCATGCATGTGTTTGAATGGTCTTTCCTTTCTGCATCAGTTCAAGTGATCCCATGCTTTGAACTGAAGTGAAAGGGTTCAACTTTTTAAAAATAAGGCTTTCTGGTGGAGAGAAAAAAATTACAGAGCTGGGTGTGGAACTCCAAACTGATTTGCATTCCCCTGTTGCATCGTGTGACCAATGGGGGAAATGCAAATTGACCTACCCAAACTTGCATTATTTCCCATATTCCTCCTGTGTAATCTGGATCTTGTCTTTTACCGTACACTGAGGAATCTAACCATTTTGGTTTCTTAATGTAAATCTTCAGTTTTGTTGAGTAACATTGTACAATGACACCCTAGCTGTATGTACTAGAATCTGCTCTTTAGATAGATAGATAGATAGATAGATAGATAGATAGATAGATAGATAGATAGATAGATAGATAGATAGATAGATAGATAGATAGATGACAGACATTGCTTTGAGCACAACTTGCACTGAATTATCTTTCCTTTCTCAGTAAAATTAGTGGCATGAGAAATATGACAAGATTGGAAGAAGGTGCAGCAGGTTAATCTTAATGGGATTGTCTGGATAAAAGAACTCATTTTATCAGGTTAAGAAACTTAAGTGGGGAAGAGCACCTTGACCTAGTGGTAATGTATCATCATGCAAGGGCTTGTGTGCCCACACAACACGCCGATGCACACTAATTACTTGCTTTCCCTAGCATTCTTTGTATTGTAAAGAATAAATAGTGTAGTTCACAGGGTAGAATATCAAGGTCTCTTCTGAAAAGCTGCAGGCAAAAAGAAAAACGATCTAATGCAATATTCATAACATAAAATGAGAACAGTGATTTTTGCTGTGGAGACAGTGCTTGAAACAACTACTCTACAGTGCTTGGATTCATGTATATAAACAACTCAGAAGCAAAACAAAACAATTATGCAAAACAAACTATTACTCTGTAAGTTAGGGTCCCTGGGAACATAACACAGTCACTTGCCTTTAACTTTGCCTGTCCCAGCGCCATGTTATGGAGCCCACATGGAGATGCCCTGGGCAGTTTTGAAATGTTGTCCAACCTTTTAGAGCAGGCATGTCCAAACTTCGGCCCTCCAGATGTTTTGGACCACAACTCCCACAGTCCTTTGTCATTGGCAATCTAAGCTTAGAATTCTGGGAGTTGTGGTCCAAAACATCTGGAGGGCCGAAGTTTGGACATGCCTGTTTTAGAGGATTGGCACTGAATGCATGTACAGCTTTTCAAATCTAGTTTTTGAACTCCTGAGTGACTGCTGTCTCAGCTGTAAACTTCTCTTGGCAATTTGTGCTAATAATTATATAATAGACAACCCACCAATGTTAAAACAGGAATAGCAGATAAAAATGGAATTGAGCACTTGCTAAAACACTATGCACTGCTTATGGTTTTCCTCATGAGCCTGGCTTTTTATTTTATTGATTTATACATTTATGAGTATTTTACCCTGCCTCTCTCCTTGGAAAAGGACCCAAGATGGATTACAGTAATGAAGGACAATATACAGTCTAGTACAATTAAGACATATTCAAGTTTAAGAACAGGGAACTGAGGGGTATCTTACAGCATTAGCTGTATCTATTACCACAAGATAACTAATAAGATCAGAACATGAAAACTTAGACTCACCAGGAAATCTTATACGTACAAGATTTGCTCACACCCAATCTGGATTCCGTATTCCTAGCAATTTATATTTCAGTTGTATTTCAAAACTGTGCTCACAAACCAAGGTTCAATCCCAGGTAGCCAGCTCAAGGTTCACCCAGCCTTCCAGCCTTCCAAGGTCAGTAAAATGAATACCCAGGTTGCTGGAGAAACGATGTGTACCATGTGTAGTTACTTGTAAACCACCCAGAGAGTGATTTGTGAGCAGCACACTTTGCTTTTTATAGTAGATGTGTTGGCATGACTTAAATTGAAGGAGACTCATTATTACATCAGACAGTTTATACGTCTGTAGAATTTGGCCTTTCTGCCTCCAGCCAAACAATTTAATGCATTTTAAAAAGAAAAGAAACACAATTTTACATTGTAAAGTAGTTTGTTGCAAAACAAGTTTAACATACTTTGGCAAGTAGGCTAACTCCCTTAGTTGGCAGAGAAATGTATTTTATTCCATTCACCTATACTAAGTCATGTTTCCAGTTGCTTCATCTCTGGTAGCCTCCTGCCCCGCAGGACAACAAGAATTCAAAATGTGTTCTCTCTTCTGGTGTTACATGTTACGTTAGATTCTTTAAAAAAATTCCAGGTGAGTTACAGTTACTGGGCTGCTGTAGTTGTGGAGCAAAGCTTCACCTGTATGCCATCTGCAATGGTATTGGGGCAATTTCGGACTCTTGCCCCAGAAGTTCTGGATATCAAACTAGCATTGCCATTTGGGAAGAGGATTTAGGAGTAGAGATAGGCATGAAATGGCAAAATGGCATTTAATTTAATTTTTCATTTTGTTGTTTAAAATTTGTTTCATTTGGAATGAAACATTTTTTTTAAAAAAATTCATTTCATTCTTCATTTTGTTTCTTTAAATTTTTTTTTACAGCTGACCAACCACGCCTGTCAGCACTTCCCCCCCTTTTACCTAGTGTGAACCAGCTGACCTCCGAGGAAGACAGTTGTTGCTTTTTAAGAAAACCTAGTGCCGACCAGCTGGCCCATGGGGAGACCAGTTGATGCTATTTTTTAGTCTAGCGCCGACCAGCTGACCCATGGAGCCAGCTGGTCAGTGCTTATTTTTATTATTTATTTTGACAAGCACCGAGATTGGCGCTTGTCAAAATAAATAATAAACCAAAACGAATCAGAACAAAATGAAAATTTCTGTTTCATTTTGTTTCATTTTTTTAAAAGGACACTTTGTTTTTTGTTCCATTCTGTAATGAAATGAAAAACAAAAAATGAAACGTAAAAATCCATTTCGTGCCCATCTCTATTGAGGAGTGTAAAGTGATGGCATATAGATAATAATAATAATAATGGCATGATTCAGATTTATGGCAACCCTTTCTTGGGTTTTCTGGGTAGAGAATACAAACAAGTAGTTCACTATTCCCTTCTCCTGCAACTGGGCAGCTTGCCCAGGGTTGCATAGGCTGGCTGTTCTCCCAGGAGGCACAGGGACAAATCTCCTACTCCAGAGCTAGATACTTAAACTGCTGAGCTCTCCCGCCAGTGTCCTGTAGGGCAGCACAGAAAAGAATAAAGCTCACCACCATTATTCTATCTTACCTTCTTTTGTTAAACTGGATGTGCCTTTATGTAACCATAGCAGTAGGAATGGGAGGTGCTGAAGACAATAAAGGCATGCAAAAGGAAAAATGGCATTTAAATCTAGCTCCTTTCAAAAGATCACAACAGCTGCTGACACCCTTCTAAAACCCACATGCTTCTTTTTGGGGGTCTCTCCTCCCTCCCTCTTCTGCTGGTTGACATTCCAGTGTGGTTGAATAGCATGACATTATGGTGAATTGCTGCAGCTCTAAAGGGTACATTACAGCTCAATACAGCAAGTATGTATATATGTTTAAACTCCTTCTTCCCTTCTTCTTCTTCTTCTAGCTAATTGTGGTTATTGTGGACAAAGGGATTTAAAGTGGGAGGGAGGAGAGAGGGGGAAAGGTTATCTTTTGAATTATATCCTAAACCTGGAGGCTTAGGTTTGTAAATTCCATGTTGACACTAGAGATTCCTTTGCGGCAGGTAAACTAAGACCAGTGCAAACACCTTGCCTAACTGCAATAGCACAAGATCTCTCTCTGTGTGTGGGATCAATTAAAGGAAAGGCATGAAAATCACAGCTGTAGGTCTTGTCATTTCTACATTGTCTTGGAATTTCTGGTCTTGTTTATGTAATCTCTTATCTGCAATCCCATCTGTCACTGACAAGTCTAGTTGTAAATCTCATTGGCTTTGTATGTTGACTGTGTCACGACTGAGGTTAATGAGGGGTATGACCCTTTTCCTGACAAATAAATTAGTTGCTTTCCTTTCCCAACCAGTTTCCGATCAGTTTACAGGCCATGAGCTAGTCAGAGAGGAGAGCCATTTTAAAAATCATATTTAAAATGAAATTAAATGATGATTTGGTTTGCCGATCCACAAGGCATGGATCCCACGGCATTACAGCCACAATGCTGTTGATGGGAGTCCCAAACCCATTCACTGTTACTGCCGCTAGTCATTTTTAAACATTGATCCGAAAAATGTTATCTAGTGGTTCTTAGTTCTCTGGAGCACAAAAAAAGAAAATCAATGAGTACAATAGATTTGGCTTTAAGATGCTGCATTTTTGAAGCAGGGTGTGAGTTTTAACTTTCATCTTCTAGGACAAAGCGGTTATTTCTTTGTAAAGATCACTGATAATGTTCAGCTAGATGACTTTCCCAGTGTATATAGAGAGTGAGATAAGGTTTCATTGTACAGAACCAAATGCAGCCTGAGGAGCACTGGAACACTACGATGATTGAGATTCCATTTCGTGGACCAGTGCTCTGTCTAAAAATTGGGTGACTACAATTGCTCGTTTACTGTTTCTCTTGATTCTTTCCAAATGAGCACTACAAACACAAGAAACTTTGCAAATATTTAGAATATTAAATCGTACAACAACAATACAAACTCAGCTATTGCAGAGTACACGTTCAGTTACAAGTTTATAACCATTACTTCTGTGTATGTGCAAGACACCAGAATGTAATCTATAGAAAATAGTCCCCTAATATCTCTTTCCTCTAAGACGGTTACTTCACTTCCATTCTTGTCACGGAAGGAAGTTTGTTGCATATTGATGTCAGTTGCGGTCACATGGTCTTCTTCTGGTTCTGTCCCTGTTCCCGTGTATGCATGGGCATGATGGATGATACCAGCATGACGCTTACCACACGTCCTCATTCCGTGATGAGATGTGAAATTCCATGCCTTTGTTCTCCATTTTTTCTGGCCCAACCTTCTGTTTTTTGATGTTTCAATTCTCTGAAGCCTTGCCTTCAATGCGTTACGGAACTAAGTTTGAGGCATTTGTCTTTTAATCTCTCTGCACTGCGTTGCTGACTCCATAGGGAATGTACTGGCGAATGGCATTTCACACTCCTGCCACTAGATGGAGAATGGCATGTTGTGTGACGAGCCTTACCTCATGGGCACTCATCTCGGAATGAGAAGTGTGATGAGCAGGTTCCCGAGGCCAGGGAGGGGAATCTCTCATCCTGCTTAAATCGCAGTTCAGGAGGTGTGGTTGGGACAAACTCCCCTCATCCCGCAATGGACGTGCGGTTAGATCACTTCGTGCCGGTCCCAAGTGGGACCGCGAACACCAATCAGATGGACGTGAAGTATGAACCAAAATGTGCGAGGATCCAGATGTTGAAACAGATGTATCTTTTTTCTTTTCTCCTAGTAGAAGGGTCCAAAGCTCAAAGACAGTAGTTCTGGGGACAACATTGTTAAGGCTTGGGAATTAAAATATAAAAGCTGGTACTAATTCAGACAAGGATTCTCCTTCCAATGCTCTTTTTGCACGTAGGTTTTGCCCTCCTCCGAGCCCGCCACTGAAACCAAAGCACTAATGGGTACTAGAGATGGGCACGACTCAAAAAAAATTGTGTTTCGTTTGTCGTTTGTCGTTTAGGGGGTCCGTTTCAGTTTGTTTTCATTTTTTGTGAATTTTTTGCAGAAAAATTCATTTTCGTTTCGTTATGTAACAAAATGAAAAAACGAAAACGAAAACGAAAAATTGCTGTTTCGTTAGCATTCATTACAGTTCAATGTATTTGCCGCAACGAAAACGAAACGCACGACAAAATTTCTGTTGTTTCGGTTCATTTCGTTTCATTTTGGAGACAAAATTCGTTTTTCGTTTCATTACGTAGCGAAACGAAAAAACAAAAATGAAAACAAAAAATTGCTCGTTTCATGCCCATCTCTAATGGGTACTGTTCAGCTACTGTTCAGTTATAGGAATTTGGTTTAAGGTTGATGCAAAAAGTTCTCCATTTGGAAGTGCAACTTTAAGGAATGGAATGTTCTTTTGGCAACATGCACATGTATGCACAACATAAAAAACCTTTACAGTATATGCAAAATAAATAATTGCTCTTTAGAGATTCACAATCTGGATTGTGTGCAAAGACATTTCATGGTTCTGCAATGAGTGGCATGCAACACTTTTCTACTCTCACTCCCCCCCCCAGCCAAACCTCTTCACTCAGATGTTATTCTCTCAAATGGGAGGGAGGTAAAAATGACTAACATGATGTGCCATTTAGAGAAGTGCTCATTAGTCTGCCCTGGAGTGTCTTGAAAGAATGATTAGGCTGTAATCTCACCTTTGCTGTCCTTATTAAATTGTAGAAGAGAGAAAGAGAGAGGAATGAGAGTTTATCTTCCGTCCAATAATTCTTAGCATAATATGGGAGCCTTTTACACGTTCCCTGCCATTGCGGGGGGGATTGTGCTTGTTCACTGAAGAATATCTCACCAAGGCAACATACTTTACGGTGAAACCCTAGGTTCATGTAGATATGAATACACAGGTTCCTGGCAGCCTTCGGCCCAAGCCAGGATTTGGCCAAAACCGGGACCTCACAGTGCTTCCAAACAATATTATTTAGTAGTTTTCAAGAAGTGACATGTGGTTGTCTAATTTCTCTTGAAAGCCCTCAGTGTTGGAGCACTCCCTACTTCCTGAGGTAACTGGTTCTGTTGACTTACTGTTCTAACAGGATGTTTTTCCCTAATATTCAACTAAAATCTGGCTTCTTGTCACTTCAGCTCATAATTTCACTTTCTGCTCTTGGAGATGATTGAGAACAGACCCCACCCCTCCTATTTTTGGCAATCTTTCAAGTATTTGAAAAGTACCATCATATCTTCCCCCAGTCTTCTTATCTCAGATGCCAAATTCTTTCAGCCTTTCCAAACAGGGCTTGGTTTCCAGGTCCTAGATAATCTTTTCTGCCCTCCTTGATGCCATCCTTCTTAAAGGCCCCGGTCCCGCGTCCCCTTAAAAGCAGTTTAAATTACCAGATAAACTGTGTCTAAAAATGCCGTCCCCACGGCCACCGGGCTTTTTGAAAAAAAAAAGAAAAAAGAAAACCTGGTAATGCCCCTTGAAGCGAGGTTTCTGTGACTCACCAAAGAGGTAGGGAAATTTTTGCCTCGCTTTGAAAATCCAACCTTTAAGGAGGCAGACGCCACGCAGATGATCCAGGTTTCTTTTTCTTTCTTTTTTCATTGCACCGACCGGCTGTTCTTGGGGCCGATGGGCTATGTTTTTTTAATTGCTTTTCACCTTCGGAGAAACAGGAAGCTCTATCTGGACCTACAAGTTTTCATTTCCCCCAGCCAAGTGGTCCGTTTTTTTTCAAATGCTATCGCCACCTGCTGGCCAAGGGGGCTGAACTGCACTTTTTTTAAAAAAGAGCTTTTGACATGTGAACTCCTGTCCCACTTATTCAATCACGTGATGGGACAAAGAGGAAAAGCCGGACCTTCAGAAGATGAGGATCGAAACCCAGGTGTGACCACGGCCAAAGTGTGGTGTCCAGAATTGGAGACAGTAGTCAAGATGAGGCCTAACCAGTGAAACAGAGTTCGAAGCCAGTCACATTGAAATGAAGAGGAATTAAGTTTAGATCCTTTACTTTTCAGTGGGTCCGTTTCTAAGTTTGCCAAATTTAGATTCAACCCAATGTGACTCATCCACCCAGTAACTTTTGTTGGGAGAATTTGTGTTTGGCTAATCAAAATCATGGAAATCAAATTTTACATGAATGCTTGTAAATACAGTAAATCTAATGTAATATTAGTAAGGATGTTTATTAATACATCAAAAGGGCTTTGTCACCCCCAAAGGCTAATCAGTTTGTTTGGCATTTGATTCTGTGGATGGCATCCACCACTTCTGATGTGTCATATTAATACATCATTTATTTGGGGCCAACCCCTTGGCAAGATGCTTTGCAAAACACTCCGGTTGCATATGGCCCCTGCCCCGGTGGGGTTGTTAATGAGCTTACCGGAAGAAAAAACAAAAATCAGAGGAGCAGTTCTGACTGAGATGAAAAAGTAGGAAGAAATACACCAAGCAGGCTGCAGCAGGACGGGAGAAATATCAATCTTGGTCAAAACAAGGCTTTACAGAAGTCCTGGGTGCTTATAGGCATCTTAAAGAGATGGCACTGCAAACACAGTCATGGTCACTGGAAGGGCTCAGAAAACCAGAAATGAAGAGTGGAAGAAATAAAACAGAGATGTAGGTGGATTTTTGCTGAAGCAGTACAGCTGCTGATTCTGTACCGCCCTAAGATGCTACATAACAGACAGAATGGAGGATGTAGAGGATGGGGGCAAGGCTAGTGCAAGGTTTTTCTCATTAACATAATTAAATAAGTTTGCTATTCCCCCTCCCAGTTCCTTTAAAACAAAATACATTTGTGGAAACAGAGGTTCCTAAAAATAACTCTACATGTTGAAGGATGAGTATGACTTTGTAAGCCCAGATAAATGTTTATTAGATGTCTGATCCACTGGCAAGAGCAAGATTTATAGCCTAGCAAGTTGGGTAGGCATCAGTAAGTAGGCAATCATTATAAATACTTTCTGCCCTTCTCAGGTGTGTAGATGTGCATTCACTAAGCTTTAAATATTAATATTCCTGGCTTTCTGTTGTCATTAGGGAAAAATACTAAAACAGTAAGATGTTTATCCCCCAATGGAAGTGGGGAGAATTTGACTACAATTGCTTTGAGTATCACCTTGGATTACAGAGTATGATGAACATCCATGGAAAGATTGAATCGTAAGGCAAACATTGCCTGTTCCTCCCACCAGCAACCAGACCTGGATGAATCTCACCTAAAACAAGGTTTTCCTTGATCCACTTGACAGCTGTGGGTATGCCTGGTCCTGTATTTTCCCTGTCAATTTAACCTGATTTTTAGACACTCTCTTCTTGTTGTTCGATGACACTTTCCTGAAACTCAATGCAGTGGTACCTCGGATAACAACTGCCGCGGATAACGAATAATTCAGATAACAACTGCAAATTTCCGGGTATAGGGCTGCCTCTGATAACGAAATTTCCCTATGGGCTGCCTCAGATAACAAATTGCAATTCCTAGGTATAGGTCTGCCTTGGAGAACAAATTTTCTCTATGGGCTGCCTTGGATAACGAATCTTCCTATGGGCTGCCTCGGATAACGATTTTTCCCTATGGACTGCCTCAGATAATGAATTTCCAGCATGCATCAGTAAAAAAGTTATCCCTGGTGAAATTGCATCTGTACCTTTAAAGTGCACTTTTTAAAGAGTTTTGAGCAAAAAACCAGGTGTCTGTGCTTTTTTCCTAGGCTCCAGAACAGATTGAATGGTTTCCCATTTATTCCTATGGGAAACTGCGTTTCGGATAACGACGTGTTTCGGATAACAACTAACCTCAGAGAACGAATTACCATCATTATCGGAGGCACCACTGTATCTCTAAAATGAATGTGATTCTAGGAGGAGTCAGCAGGAGTTTGCAGTGGTCACCATTAGAGTAGAGATGGATGTTTCATTTTGGAAGGGATCTGGTTCTGAAATGAAACACATTCGGAACCAGGACGCACACTTCAGAATGAAATGACTTACCTTCCTTTGGGTCATGCAGGGTGAAACTCCAACAAGGAAGCGTCCTCCATCATCTTTCCTTCTCCCTGGCGCTTGCCAATCAGGAACTGTGCAAGGACATGCATCATCCTGCCTCCCTGTCTCATTGGCTAGTGCCAGGGAGGTAAGTGACATAAGACAAGTGGTTGATTATGTTCTGGAGAGTGGGTCCCAGTTCTGAACAGCAGCTGTGCTGCTGCATTTCATTTTGGAAACGGACCCCTTCCGAAATGAAATACCCATCTCTTCGTTAGAGATGAGCATGATTTAAAATTTTAAAAAACAAATTACAAAATTTGCTAATTTTTGTATTCAATTTGTATTCATATGAATTGATAAACCCAACGAATATGAATTGATGGATTTTTAGTGATATTTAATTTGTTAATTTGTTGGTGTTAAAATGTCCCCCCACCAAAGGCACCTAAAGACACCAAATGTGCTCGGATGCTTCCCCCGACTGTTTTCTACAATCCTTCCAAGTATGGTGAAGATTGGGTTGCCCCAAGGCACTTGCTAAAGGGCACTTTTCTACCCCCCCCCACTTTGTTGGTCCATAATTCAGACATCCAAACTTCACAAAACTTGCATGCCTGTAGAGCATAGCCACGGAAGCTTCCCTGCGAATTTGTTGTATCTAGCTGTCTTGGGGAACATTTTATAGGGTTTTAAAATTAAAAAAAAATGAACTTACAGATGTTTTCTGTGAATTCATTTTTTGGTGATTTGTTGATCTTGATGAATCCGAAATAAAAATGAATCACCATTTTCCTGATTCGTTCCCATGTCTAGTCATAATCTAATGTTGGTATTTAATCGGGGTGTCATTTTGCAAAATACATGCATGCTATTAGAACAGAATAACGTGGAGTTCTTCGTTGTCTTTGTCATAAGGGGTCAGGTAGTTGATGTTAGGTTATGGGACCTAGAAATAAGTTTGAAGGATTTCCAATCTCGAAACATTTAACAATTAATACTATACAAAACCACAGGAAGTTCAAAAAGTGAGAGATATTTTCATTATTTCCTTGAGAAAAGAAACAGAGCAAAAAACAAGGGAGAACATGTTGCGGTAGAATAAATGAAAAACTAAAATGATGGGAAACAATCATGGAATTGTTTGTCTCTCTCCTGCATCCACCATGATGTTAAAGCCATTTTAAGCACTGAATGCAGTAACTCCGGGACCAAAGTTACAATGGGAGCCTCGCTGTTCCAACATAATACACTCTGAGACCGAAATCACCATAGCAGTTAAAGAGCGGCCTTTTTTTTTCCAAAAGTTATCTGGGGCTTCATTCAACTTTGCAAATAAGCCTGTGAATTCCTAGCCGCTTTATTGAAGCATGTTTGCTTTGGTGGTTTGGGGCGTGCAGACAGTGAAAAGAAAGACAAAAGGAATATTTTCTTTCCCTGCTGGCACAACTGCCCAGAAGCCCAAAAGCAACTCTTGCTTGAACTGGAAAACATTGCTAAATCAGAATGATTGCATCCGTAATGGTGAACAAACCAAAAGAGTAACCCCTGGAAGGAGTATGCTGGTAGCCTTGATTAAATTCAGAATCTACATATTTTTCCCAGAGGGGAAAACCCCATCAGCTGTAGCTCTCCAAGGGAAAAATGGGGCAGGCAACTCTCTGTTTCTGTTTCTGACATGTCAAGAACTTTCATTTAATTCAATGTCTTAATTCCCCATCAATGCCTTGGTTTGGTGTTTGTTTGTTTTTGACAGGCATATTAACTATGAGCAGCTGCTTTTGACACAAGTGGGACACTAGGTTGAGTGCAAAGCAAAAACAATGTGTTCTGCTTATATACCACCCCATATCAGTTCAAGTAGTCCCTGGGTGATTTACAGTTTAATTACAGTATGCAGCCTACACATCCCCCCCCCAATCAGCAAGCTGGGTACTCATTTTATCGACCTTGGAAGGATGGAAGCCTGAGTCAACCTTGAGCCTGCTACCTGGGCTTGAACCCCAGGCCATGAGCACAGTTTTAGCTGCAGTTACAGGCATTTAACCACTGGGCCACGGGGCTGTTGCGACTGCAGGAATGGAGCAGAGGCTGTTAATGAGCTGTGGCCGCAAAGCAAGATGTCAGAGCTCTGCTGTTTGAGAAGGGCTCTCGAACAGCAGGAACCACATTTTTCTTCCTGCTCATCTATTGCTTTTTGCCAGAAATATTTGGTGTACTTGAGAGACGATTCACACATTAGCTTGCAGAACACTGTTTGAACCTTATTTGCTTATTGTCATGTTCTCCTTTGTTGTAAACCGCCCAGAGTTCCTTATGGAAGACAGGCAGTATATAAGTGCTAAATAAATAAATAAATAAATAAATAAATAAATAAATAAATAAATAAATAAATAAATAAATTTATTGGAAGTGCCAGACTATAGAACCAGCACTTTTGAAGAACATATCTCATCTTTTCTAAGGAAGTGGACTTGCCCCACAAAAGCTCTTGTTAAAATATAATGGAGCCAGAATGTTTTCCCCCTGTTGTTTTGTACTATTGTTGGTTTGTTTTTTATCTGATGTATCCCATCTTGGGTCATTGCCAGTTCAAACAAGTCTGTGTTGTTAAAAAAAAAAGAGGAAAGAAAAATAGTTATCTGGCCCACTGGTTCCATGCCTTTGACCCTATAATTATTTTGGTCTTCCCTTCTCACAGTTAGTGAATGTTCGGTTGCTCACTGGTAGTTGAACATTTTATTGATATTGAAAAACTTGGAAATGTTTTTAATCTCACAGAGACTGAAATCCTATTGCTTGCGTAGGCTAGTAACCTGCAACTAGAGTAGGGCCATTGATTCAGTGGGCCTTTGTTAATTCAGATCCTCAGTAATTTTCATTGATTTAAGGGGCCTCCTTGAGATGTGACCCACTATGCTAAGCAACGGGACTTCAGACGGTGAGTTGAAGAATTGCTTTAGCTGATAGATTATTTATTACATGAGCTAAAAATGAACCAAGAATAGCCCCACACTAAACTAAGTCTGTGAAGGTTCTCAGTCATCCAGGTGAGGTTATCTGGAAGTTGAGTCACGGCTAGAGATGGGCACGACCAGGAAAAATGACGTTTTGAGTTGTCGTGTGTCAGAGCCAGCCCGTTTTGGCTCGTTTTCATTTGTCGCGAAATTTTTCAAAAATTTGTCGTTTTGTTTGTCGTCTGTCGTTAGTACTGCTTTAGGGGGGGTAGGGTAGCAGGATCCTGGAGGCACCTCTCTGGGGTGGGTGCCTCCTCTGGCCCGCTACGAAGGGAAGGCATTTAGCAGGCTCCTGGAGGCACCTCTCTGGGGTGGATGCCTCCTCTGGCCCCCTACAAAGGGAAAAGGAAGGGTACATGACTGTGTAGCCATTGCGTACCAAGTGGCACTGGCAGAGGCACCTCTCTTTTGGGTGCCTCTAGCTCACCAAGAAGGACAGCATACTGGCGTACAGAGTTTTTTGGAACTTTGGACTGGTGTGCGAGGTGAGAGAAGAATGCCTCTGCTGGGCGCCCTCTGGCTCACTAAGAAGGGAAGTGTACTTGCATGTAGTGTAATGCGAGTACAGATCTGGCTTAGGGTTGGGGTTAGGGCAAGGGCTTGGCTTAGGGTTATTACGGGTAAGGTTAGGGTGAGTTAGTGGGCTGCACCTCTGGGTGCCTCTGACCCACTAAGAAGGACAGTGTACTGGCGTATGGGTTAGGGTTAGGGTTAGGGTTAGGGTTAGGGTTAGGGTTATAGTGGGCTTTTTATGCCCAACTGGCACATCCCAGAAGTCTCAGTCAAAACCTGGCCAAGTGGCCATGTGATTGGTGGAATGGCTCCAAAAATTTGCATGGTCCCATCCCATGGCCAGCCTATCATTGCACAGGTGTAAAAAAATAAAAATAAAAATAAAATCAAATAAAATCAATGGGATTGGAGACAGACATTTATTGCAAGAAAAACCCACTGCTGCTACTGTAAAAATTCAGGCAGTTAAAATACCTAATTTTCGCATGTTTCTGTGTGGTGCTTTGGTGGGTTTTTGGACCACGATTTCAAAAAAAATATTGCAGTCGCCATTTTGGGTCCCCCCGCACTGCATGGCATGGCGAGAAGACGAGGATGCCCCCCACCAGAACAGCCCAGGACAGGAGAGGGGGGGAGGCTGGGGGGACCCCCCCCCCAGAAACCACCCCTCTGGTAGGTGCCCTCACTCAGGCAGGCATATTTTCTCCTGCTTTTTTGGCCGGGAATCGGGCTTTTTAAAAACTTTTTTCTGTGCCTCTTGGCATCGCGTGATCGCCGCGTTGCCATGAACGACAACGACAAATCAGACCCAATTTTTCTTTTATCAGTTCGAGTTCGAGTTCTGACGGCTTAATTGTCGTTACCGTTTCTGTTGCGTAACAGAAACGAGGAACGGAAACAGAAATGAGAATTTCGCCAAGTCGTGCCCATGTCTAGTCACGGCAACTGGACTGACTCAATTTGCCATGACTCAACTTCCAGATAACCCATCCTAAAATGTGATAAAGTGATTAAATTTCAGACTGGAAATTTCAGACTGGGTTCTCATCCCCAATGAGCACATCTGATTTTTTTAACTTCTTGTCCATCATTATGTGTGGTGTGTAATGCCATTTATTGTATTGTTATACAAATTTGCCTTGTAACAAGTCTGCATGTTAAAATATTAAACATTTTTAAAAAGCCAGTGGATGATATAAAGGAGTCAAGATAAAGGGGCTAGAAGGGGAAACTTGTACCTTCCCTTATTCCTTGAGTTTATTGATAGAAGGTTAGGGTATAAATGTATGGATACTGTAGACAATTTAAAAGCAGATGAAGGATAAGTCTAATGTTTCAGTGATGAAGTGTCATGTGTGGTAAAGTTTTTTATGATTTAGGGCAACCCTAACTGGTTGTTGTTGTTTTTTTAGCATGTGAGATATCTACTTTCCATCCCTTATTGAGTTTTTGTGGCTGAGTTCAGATTTGAACCTGGAGTTCTTGAGTCCTATCTATCTATCTATCTATCTATCTATCTATCTATCTATCTATCTATCTATCTATCTATCTATCTATCTATCTATCTATCTTTAGTATGGCTACTGGCTTTAAGTGACTAAAATCTTGTTGTGCAGCCACTGCTTCAAGGCTTCCTTTTGCAAGTTTGGGTTATGCACCACTTGTACAAAGTGAAAAAAAGTCACATGCATCCTGAAATTACAAAAAACGATAACGGCTCACACTTTTCCAACCCAGAATTGCAGTTTTACAACCATGTGGGTCTCCCTTTGGCTTATTTCCATGTACAAGACAATCCTCTAAAAGTTTTGGACCAAAATATAATCTTATACATGGAAAAATACTGTAATTTTACTCTTATGGTGAGAGGTGTGCATAAAGGGTGGAGCATTTGTTTCCAGTCCAATACTGGGATTCCGTTTCAAAGAAGGTTTCTGTTATATAGCGGGTCTGATGAAACCAGCCAATGCCCAAAGTGAAAATTCAGCTTTTTATTCCACGACAGAAACACAGGTTGCATAGGGATAAAAGCAACTGCTAAAATGGCCCAAAGGCCTGTTTATATACACTCCCAGGATATCCCCGTGGCTGGCCATTGGATGGTTTAAACAGCCTGATGGCCCCCAATTGGACAAGCCAGAATCCTGCCCATTCCGTTCTTCTCCAGCCTCCAGCTTCCACATCCCACACCTGTCTCCCATTGCCTATGCTTGAGAGCTTGATCTAGCTGGGGCCCAGCTAGATAGAGCTTGGCTGGAGCTAAGGTAAGTTTGGAGCCTTCCTTTCTATTTATTAATGTACTCAAACCCAGGCAGTTCAAGGGTTACACTAAGAACACAACACCTTCAGAAGCCAGATTCTGGTAGTAAAGAAGCCAAAGGCAGATATGTGAAATCAAGAATACCAGCATTAGTTGCTGTCAATATGTCAAGTCATTTCTAACTTATAGCAGCTCCATGAATTAATGACCTGCTGCTCAGGTCTGTTTCAACAATAGGCTGTGGTTTCTCTTCAATTTCCAGCTCCCCCCATCTTTTCCACTGCCACTGACTTTTCCCAGTATAATTCTTACCATTCTCTTAATGTATTCCAAGTATGATACCTTCAGCTGACTCATTTTAACTTTTAGTGAGAATTCAGGCTTGCTTTGACCTAGAACCTATTTATTTGTCATTCTTATAATGCAACCCTTCTCCAACACCCTATTGCGAATGAATCTATTTATAATTTGTGGTCTAGCTTTCACATCCAAATGTAGCAATCCAGAATACTGTGACTACAGGCGAATTGTGGTTATTAGTTACACATCTTTACACTTCAGGTTCTTTTCTATTTTCTTTATATTCTAGCTGCCCTTCCAAGTCTCAGTTTCAGATTTCTTGATGGCAGTCTCCATTTCTGTGCTGGTAGAACACCAGCCTATTTCAGCTTAATGTTCTTATGGCCAATGACTAAACTGTAAGAGAGCGGCATTTTGTCATTTAAAAGTGACACTACTTTCTTCTGGGCAGTGCTCACCATCTATCCAATGGAAATGGATGCTCTTGTGTATTTGCGTCCTCTGTACTCTAAACCATGTTACATGCACAGAAATTGTACAATTCGACCATGACAACATTTGTCTTTTCTGCTCTAGTGTTGCAACAGTTCCTTAGTTTTACTGGAGGAATGCATGTATGTTCAGGACACAAACTGGGACCATGTGTAGTCATTGTGAACCCTTGTAAAATGCATTTTCCATACAAATAGTCATTGTATAGTAGCCAATTAACACTTTGAACTGGGGCTTAAGAGCATTTACCATATTATATTCAGGCTTAAGCCACATGTGTCACCCAATTTGCACCATTAAGAGGAAGAACATGGAGGCAGAAAGGCTGCCCCCGCCACCCCCCTGCTGCTGGCCACCGCCGTCCGTCCCCCTGCCGCCTGCCACCCGTCGCCACCCACCCCCATGCCCGTCGCCGTCCCCTGCCATCCGCCAACCCCTGCCGCTGCCCCACCCCCACCTGCCCGCCTGCCCGCCTGCCACCACCGCCCGCCGCCCCCTACCCCGCCCACCCACCACTGCCCGCCTAGGGTGCAAAAAAACCCAGCGCCGGTCCTGAGTACAAGTGGGGATTAACCACTCAAATGGTTTGTCAACGTTGATGAACTACAAACCATGAATCCCGACCCATGAACTGATGGGCCAATAAATCTGTTTGTCAGTTTGTAAAGTCTATTTTAGACAACTTGTGGCTGCTTTTAAAAAATGAATGGAGAGAAATAAAAAGAGGAAATATTCATCCCTTTGCACTTGTCAGGGTCTCTGAATCAGAGATTTTCATTCGATACTGCATAAGGTTTATTTTATGGCCTGGACACAAGAGTTCACATGATGACCCTTGATAGTAAAAAGGGGCTCTGGTGCTGAAAGCTTCCTCAGATAAAACTTTTGTAGGTTTCTTTATTCACCACTTTCCTTTAGTAGTGATGTCAGAAGGAAGATGGGTTATTTCTTAAATTGCCAATTCATGCTTACCATTGTGTGTGTGTGTGTGTGTGTGTGTGTGTGTGTGTGTGTGTGTGTGTGTGTGTGTGTGTGTGTGTGTGTGTGTAAATTCTGCTTTGAACACAGAACTCTGTGAGATAAGTGCTTGAATTATTAATCCCTAATAAATCCATAGACATGAGTGCACAGTCACCATATTTTAAATCTTTGGTTGTTTAAACTGGAGTTGTTGGTTTTTGCAAGTATTCTGGTGGGTCAGTAGGATATTTTTTTATTTATTTATTTATTTATATACCACTCCATCTAGCTACATGGCTACTCCGGGCAGTTTACAAACTGAACAGAAATCAAAACCATAAACAGTTAAATACAATAGAATAGATAAGCACAAGTATATAAATAAAAACACAATACATTGAACAGGAGCAAGATGGGCTACAGATAAAAGCAAAATAAATACATAATAGCAATCATTATTAGAACAGATGCTTGGGGGTCACAAAGGCAAACTTGTCAAAGGCAAGTTTCTGATTCATAGAAGTCCTTAAATGGTCCAAAAGTGTACCTTTTCTATGAACAAGAGGCTGAGGATAGTCTTACTGTAAGTAAACAACCTCTGTGGATAACGTTCTCTACCTGGTGAATCTGCCAAACTTTTTCTCCAAGGAAAGACAAACAGAGATGGAAGGATGTACAAAGCCACTCATGTCACTGGGAAGCCCCCCCCCCCAGGCTGCTTTGGAAGGAGCCACCACTCAGATGTTTATTGGGTGTGATGATGCCTTAAACGGGTGAGCAGAACAGAAGGACACTTTGAGGGAGGCGCCAGCTGAGCCTTCGTCCCTATTGATTCCTTATTACAAATGCCAGCAGTTTAAATAGGCTGATGAACTCAACTCTGCACACTCTGATACAAGGCTGAGGGGAGCATGCGCAGATCTGGTCTTCAGCTGGCTGTGGATGGTGGGGAGGCGGTGGGGGGGGAGAGGAGTACCACATCACAGTCTTCCAGCTCTGAGCTGCCTGTTCCTGGTTGCCAAGCAGTTATTGTTTCTGTGATGGTTGCGGAGGCTGTTGCTAATTGAAGGAGCCCTTTTCAGCGTCTTCCTTTCTGTTCCTTCACTCTCCTCTCCTTTAAACTGGTGAAGCAGAAAGAAAGAGGGAAAGAAAGTGACAGAGATTCAGGGACAGACAGAGAGAGAGAGGGATGAAGGGTGGGATGCATTGGGGTGGGGTTAAATTTTAATTGGGAAGGTGGAAGTGCAAAAGGAACCACTGTTTCAGACGGTGATTTGAGTCAGGGGGCTAGTTACCCATCTCTCTTCCTTGAGATCGGGTGGCTGAAAACATTTGCACACTTGAGTGGTCTCTCTCTCTCTCTCTCTCTCTCTCTCTCTCTCATGCATGGGCATATAATCAAACGCATCCACACAGACTTGTGAGATCCTTTCCCCCACTGCAGTAGGCACAAGTCACTGACTATGACTACAGCTAAGGAACAAAATGCTTCAGCGAAATCAGTCCAACAACAGGAACAGGTAATGCTGTTGACTTTTCTTGTGTGGAGAACAGATGAAGGTTTGTTTGTTTTTAATGCCTTGAATGTCTGTCAGTTTGCTTGCTGGCATGCCTTTCCTTACTGGTAATGTGTGGCAAATGTTTCAGAAAGAGTCACAAAGCTAGCACTGTCCTCTCTGAGCTGTAGTTGACTGTGAATACATGTGTATCAATTGGCTGGTTCTCATGTGTTGGTGTCGGTCTTTCAAGTTCCACCATGTTGATGTATAGAACAGGACCGTACTGTCCAGGAGCATGCTGGCATGCAAGGTTGTTGTTTCTGTGCATTGATGCATCTCGGTGCATGGGGCTAGGTAGGCTGCCAGGTGCAGTGGGAGTTCAGGTGGGATGAAGGGCAGAGGGGGAGTCTCCTCGTGTTAGACGGAATGGATGTTGACATTTGCTAATAGCTAACAAGGGGGTCTGCCATCCTCGGACTGTCTGCCAGCCCATTGCGCCTAAAATGACAGGAGTAGACTCGATGGCTTTGCCTTGTGCCTGTGAAATGCAGCAATGTGGTCTTTCTGCATGAGCACATTTTGAGCAGTAAGGGCAGGAAGATGATTTCAGATTCTGGATGCCGTGGTCTTGTGGGTGTCCCCTCCTCTGTAGATAGCCACTTTGTAGGCGGACACTTTGCTTACTCCAAAATGTGCCCTGCTGCATTTGCCCACCGTCCCCACTCCTTATGCTGACTGAGGCCCTGGACCTTTGGCCCTAAACACTTCTCCCCATTGCAGCACTGACGGTGAGCAGCTGTAAGAATGCACAGCTCCATGGATGAGCCAAGATTCCAATCAAGGTTCTTATATTGGGAGATCACTGCCTGTTAAATCTATTGGAGACACTGCACAGCTCACTCTGTATTTTTCATCATACTGTACCTAAAACAGGTTGGCTTCTCATCCTCCCTCCATCCACATGCCTCTACCTTTGGCCCTACTCCAGAAAAAATATAGCAAGTAGAATCTTTTCTTGCCTTTTAGCTTCATGTCATGACAACCTTCATCCACTTAATTTCTGAATGCCAGATTTTTGTTAAACCCGCAGCAGAAATACTCATTAAAAAGAAAGAAGGGGGGAGGGAAGGGAAGAGAATAAAAAATAGCAACACTCTATTTAGAGCCACCTCCATACGTTTGATGTGAAGATGGATGATTGCTTTTATGGTCCAGTTCATAAAATGAGTATTTCCCAGCTGGACCTCGTCCTCAATTGAAATAACTTTCCCTGCTGGTAAAGCACTCGCGGCTTCGTTGGGCCTGAGTAATAGCCGCCAATAAGAAGAGGTGACATATAGGAAAGTCTGGAAAAGACAACGTAAATGCAGCTGAAGACGAAAAAAAAAAATCAGAGGTATTCCTGCATGGTAGCAGAGCAGAACACTTCCTTTCTCCTCACTCAACAAGCTCTGCCCTATATCTACATTTGGCAGAGTATCCACTGGGAGTTGGGTAGGGAATAAAAGATTAACTATATTTACTCCATAATTGTCTGCACTTCTACAATATGCTAGATCATGTTTAGCATGAGGGTAAACAGTGTTGCCTTTCCTTTCCTCATCTCCTACATTCAGATATTGAGCCATCCTCTCTATTGATTTCTTCCAGTATGACTACAGAACAGAGATCAAAAACATCCACTTCTATTTTAACTTTATCATACTTTGGAACATTATCTGAATTTTAAATCTTTGTTTACTGTTACCTTTGTTTTGTTGCAACAGGACAGCTTCATAAACTGTGGTTTGATGTTGGCTTGTTTCAACCCACCATAGACTGTGGTTTGATGTTGGCTTGTTTCAGCCAACCATAGTTGAAAAAAAAATCATTGTTTAGATTAACCACAGTTTATCTGGGTTCCAAAGACTCCCTAAGCTGTGGGTAAATCTAAAATGGAAATGAGTATTTATGAACCCTTTTTAAAGGGAGCCCTAATGGGGTAAGGAGTGTGCAAATCCAAAGTTCATGATCATTCATTCTCGTAATAAACTGTGTTTTAGAATTAAGATTAAAATCAATCTCTTGTCACTTAGAAACAGAGTAATTTTACTTCTGTTAGGGAACTAATTAAAAGAGATCTACCAAGATGCAAATTATTTCTTCAAATAGTTTTACTCTGGCTTAATGTACTGAGGGTAGTAATCCTTTCCTCCCCACTGTTTCTTTGCATATGCATATATTTAAAGGTAGGTGGGAAAAACAGATGGCCAATTCCTCCTTAAATGCAGTGTAGTCAGAAATAGCATGCAAGGATCTGCTTTTTCAGGGTAACATTTTTATAAGAGCAAAAGGCTTGATCAGTTTTTTTGATTTAATGGCAAACAAGTCCCTCGGGCCCCTAACACAATCTTTTGATTCACTGGGGGCTGATCTCTATCATAAAACTTTCTTTAGCTTTCCCACCCTGTGTTCTCTTATGAAAGACTGTTTATTTATGGCTCAGGAATGATGTTTCTATAGATAAAGCTTGCATGAGATGTAGATACTTGTTGTAGACAGCTGCTGCCCTTCACACACAAGTGTTTGGCTTCCAGCTGTTCAATAGGGACCCTGTCTTGCTTCTAAAAGCTTGGTGAATAAGCTACCATCCCAAGTGGCTTGAGAAACATTTGCATCTTCAATTATCTGAGCCCATGTTTCCTCCACACTCTTTGATGTGGCCTCCTTTCTGTTCAGCTTACTAAACTGTGCTTTTGTAAAACTTCCATATATTGATAAGAAACATCAGTGATCAACTTTCCTGCTTCTCGTCCAGTAGGCAAAATAGCAGGTGGGCATCCTTGTACAAGTTTTGATTTCCTAAGCTATGCAGAAGGTACTCTTTCTATAAGTTATGGCTGTTATGTAAAGTGCTGCATGTAGGTAAAAAGAATAAATTGCACAGATATAGGATGAGAGCAACCTAGCTGGAGAATAGTACCTGTGAAAGGGATCTGGGAGTCTTGGTGAACCACAAATTGAACATGAGTCAGCAGTGTCATGTGGCGGCCAAGAAAGCCAATGCAATTCTTGGTTGCATCAACAGAAGCATTATGTCTAGATCAAGGGAAGTGATAGTACCAATCTATTCGGCTCTGGTCAGTCCCTACCTGGAGTAATGTGTCCAGTTCTGTGCGCCTCAATTTAAAAAGGATGTTGACAACCTCGAGCGGGTACAGAGGAGGGCGACCAAGATGGTAGAAGGTGTGGAAGAAATGTCTTACTAGGAGCAGCTTAGGGAGCTGGAAATGTTTAGCCTTACAAAAAGAAGGCTGAGAGGGGATATGATAGCTATGTTTAAAAGGATATCACATTGAAGAAGGGACTGGTTTGTTTTCCATGGCTCTAGAGACTAGGACGCGGGGCAATGGTCTCAAACTGCAAGCAAAGAGATTCAATTTAAACATTAGGAAGAACTTCATGACAGTTAGAGCTGTTCAGCAGTGGAATCTGCTGCCACAGAGGATGGTGGAGTCTCCTTCTTTGGAGGTTTTGAAGCAGATGCTGGATGGCCATCTGTCGGGAGTCCTGTGATGGGAGTTCCTGCATGGCAGGGGGTTGGATTGGATGGCCCTTGAGGTCTCTTCCAATTCCAGGATTCTATGATTCTAAGGCACCCTCTGTTTTTAAAATTTGCACTGTTGTAGTGGAGACCTTGCCAGTATATCTTGAGACTGTAGTCCCATGCACATTGACTTTGGAAGCAAGCCATGTTGAAATGTATCTGTGTAAACATAGATAAGATGGTGCTTTAGGATATATATATTTAAATTGGAGATGGGAAAGAAGCCACACTGGCCGCAAATTTGTTGCCCTCCCACAAGCAGGCAAAGACTTTTCTTTTCAGACAAGGCTTTTCAGACAAGCTTTACATGAGTGTAACTTGCCTCTCTACTCATTGTTCATTACTCACAACCTGGGGTCCAATCCCAGGTAGCCGGCTCATGGTTGACTTGGCCTTCCATCTTTCCAAGGTTGATAAAATGAGTACCCAGCTTCCTGGGGGTGTAATGTGTAGCCTGCATACAGTAATTAAACTATAAACCGCCCAGAGAGTGCTTTAAGTACTATAGGGCATTAAATAAGCAGAACACTTCTTAGCTTTAAATGTTGTCTTTCAGTGATGTAAACTACCTTTGCTTACTCCCTGTTTTCAGTTTTTAAATATTATATCTCAGTGATGCAAGCCACCTTAGGTCCTATTTAATGAGAAAGATGGGTAAAATATTTTAAATAAATCATAAATAAAAGTGTTGTGTAAGTGACTGAGAAGAAGTCCCAAGCAACAGTATGGGTCAATGCCTCTCATGTTTGAGCACTCACCACCTCCTGAGGTAATGATTTATATCATGGTACTATTCTGTTAGGAAGTTTTTCCTAATGGTGAACCAAAATCTGGCTTCCTGTAATTTGATCCCCTAGTAGCGTATCGTGCACTCTGTGTTAATTGGAAAGAGGTCTGGACCCTCTTCTGTCTCACAGTCTTTCAAGTATTTGAAAGGTGCTGTCATGTCGCCCCTCTGTCCCCGTGGTGCAGTGATGAAATGCCTGTACTGCAGGTGAAACTGTGCTCACGACCTGGGGTTCAGTCCCAGGTAGCCAGCTCAAAGTTGACTCAGCCTTCCATCCTTCTGAGGTCGGTAAAATGGGTACCCAGCTTGCTGGTGGGGTGCAGTGTGTAGCCTGCATACTGTAATCAAACTGTAAACCACCCAGAGACTACTTGAAGTGGTATGGGGTGGTATAGAAGCAGAACACTTTGCTTTGCTTTGCTCTGTCTTCCTTTCTTAAGGCTAACCATGCCTGGTTGTTTTAGTCTATCCTCACAGGGTTTGGTTTCCAGTTCCCTTGTCCTCCTCTTAACTTGCACCAGTGTGTGACTTACCTGTCTGCAGTCTGGGGTAGTACACTGCTCAATTTGCCCTGTAGTTTTGCTGAATCACTGGGCCGAGGCTAGGCTGGTTGAAGGGAGAGAGGTCACTCTAGGAGAGTGCTAAATCAGCATCTCCCTCGCCGGCAGCTGTGGGTTTCTTTTGAAGTTTCGGCTGACTGAAATGTTTTCCCCTTCAAGAGGTTAATCCATGCTTGTAAGCACCAGTTTTCTTGGCCAGATACTCACTCCTCCTATGGATCTGTTTTAAAGTTCTTAAAGAACAGAGAGAGGAGCATCCTTCCGGATCAATATTGTCATTCGGGAAGAAAGGAAGGGGGAGGAAAAGGTAGTGCCGCAAACTCACTGAAATGTTTGCCAGAGATTGGAAATATTAATTTTTATGGGCTGTGACTCCCACAGTCTTCCAGACACAACAGCTAATAGCTATGCTGGCTAGGTGATTCTGGGGGCTGGGTCCTCATAAAGCAATGTTTCTCAGCTCTGAGGCTTACCACCATCACAGAAGAAAAGATGTAAACAACAGACCCTAAATGTGCTCTGCCGGTTAGAGAAAAACCAAAGGTGCCCGCTTGGCTCTCACTTCAAGAGTTGTGGTTCACATTGTAAAGACGCCAGGCTGGGACCTTTGGTAGATCCAGAGGCAGTGCTAGAAGGATGGAATGTAGCCTCTGGATGCACTGACACTTTTCACAAAAAGAGTGGAGTTGAGAACACGTGGTGGCAAAGCAATACATTTCTCCCTGTTCTCTCTTGAGTTTTTTCCCCCACCACCTAAATGTTGCCCTTTGCTATTGGAAGCTTCTTATAGCTTTTTATTCCCCATTTGCATTCTCATTCTGCTTCCTTGCTCCAGCTCGTACACCAGAGCTTGGGGAAGTTAATTTGTTTTGTACCACGTCTAACAGAATGCTCCAGCCAATGATCATGCCAGCTGCAAGATTCTGAGAGTTCTGGTCCATTCAGTTAGTTTTTGAAAGCCCTGTTGTCAACGTCTCCTGAAAGGACAAAATATCCTTCAGTCAGTTTGGAGCTATCCATGGTGCTGGTTTATCAGCCAAATATGGCCCATGACTGTTTGTTGCTAGCTGATTCAGCATGGATGCTGAGAGCTGGGCTGGCCATCCCGACTGCATAGACTGGATGCCTGGAAATATGGGGATAGACTTTTGTCTTACAAAGCAGAGCGCCACATGGGCCAAAAACAAGAATAAAATCCAATCTTTGTTGTTGCTGGAATTATCTAACCTGTTGCTCAGACTTCTGTACTCTTTTAATAACAATTTGAGATGTATGACCTCTTACACTGAAAAATGCTGCAGTGAGCTACTTCAGAGCAACCGAGTTGCTAACTGTAATCAACTGACTCAGAAATGCTAAGCTGTAGGTATTGTCTCACTAGAAGTGCTCTCTACAACCAGCCTTATCTCCTGCTCAGTGAATTATCTTGTATTGTTACAACACATGGGATTCTACCTTGCTGTAGTGGGGTGTTATTTAAGAGGAAGTGGAGATGGATTACCATGGCATCCCACACGGGCATACTTTGGCTTGCCATTGTCCCTTTGGAAGAAGGAATTCAGATGTAAACCTGCAAGATGTGAACCTTTTCACCAGAAACACTGTTTTCTTTCAAATATCCTCCAAGGATTATTCTGCTCCCACAGTTATCCTCTGTAGGGATGGGCACCAAATGAAAAATGAAACATTGTTTTGTCATTTTGTAAGCTAATGAAACGAAACGGGACAGCAGTGTTTTGTTAGTAATGAAACATCATGGCGTTTTTGTTTTGTTTAAAATGAACCGATTCATTTCACTGTAAAATGACTCCTCTGGGTCCTAGAGGCACCAAATTTGGTGCCTCTAGAAGCCAGGGGACCCGTTTTATGGAGCAACAAATCGGTTTGTTACTGTTTCATTTTCTATGAATTTTTTTTGAAAAAAAAATATTTCTAGCGAAATGAAATGAAACAAAACACAAATGTTCAGTTTCATGCCCATCCCTAATCCTCTGTAAGTCTGCACATTTAAGGTTCATAATATATTTATGACCTGCCTCCTTGCTGTTGAAGGTCCAAGACTAGAAATGGACATGAACCAGTTTGGCCCAGCATGCTCACTTCCTGTACCTCCTCAACTGATCTTCCAGTCGTGGCAACAGCTCAGGATTTTCTGCCCCACCTTCAGGCAAAAGGGTAGGGCAGAGAAGTCTGTGCTCATGACTGGGAGATTTGCCTAGGAGTTGGGAAAAGCATGTGAGCTGGACCTAGTGACTGAGGAGGTAGAGGTTGGGAGCAGCAGCATTCCCCACAGCTGCACTCAAGACACACACATGCTGAATCTTCAAAGCAGATTTTGGAAGGGCATTATAAAGGATAATGAAAGACTAAACTAGAGGCGATACCTTTATAGGCCACAAATAATAAATAAATAAATAAATAATATTTGCAAGCTTTTGTGGACAAGAAGATCCATTTCAAAAGTCCAAACATGGCAAGATGTGGTTTGCCAGAAAGATCACCTTAGATGTAAAGTTCTTGACAAGATAATTTTCGCTGGGCACATCTGCCTTAGATGAGGCAGGAAGCAGCAGAGCTGCTGTAATGCTGTATCTGAAACTGAGGATAGGGCTTCACGTGCCATTCCTTCAAACAAAGGGGTAGAGGTCATGTAACCCCCACCCACCCCTCCTCTCCATTTTGCTGGTCTTCAAAACATACCTGCTTCTGTTGGAACCATCAGTTCTACTATCAATTTACTTTCCATTGCTAGACAGCCCATAGTGGATACAATCCTGAATAGTAGTGCCATTTCAGACAATGTAAACATTTAAAATATTAGTGTTGCTAGTAGCCTGCACCACAACACAAGAGACAAATATGGGACGGATGCTTCCTAATGTTTTTTATAGTAGAGTTCAAGTTGCACAGGAGTAAGTGTCTCTTAAATCAGTGGGACTTATTGTCCCACTGAATCATCTCTACAGTTACAGTTTTAGGAACCTTTGGGTAGATATAGCAGACCAAACAACGTCAATTGATACAGTGGAAATGTCATTACTCATTACGGCTGAAGCGATTTGCTTATCTCCTGGGCAGAATTTTGCTTGACCCCCTAACCTCCTGGCTCTGTAGGAACCTACACTGCAATAAAAACATTAACGTATTAAAAATTGGGGTGGGGGTTTGTCTTCCTTGTCGTTAATGAAAAAGTTCAACATGCTGTCATTTCTTAGAAAGACGATCTTCTGAAAGTAAAGGCTTAAAGATTAATCTCGACAAAGCTTAATCAGTACAAGATTCGGGAGTATTACATCTGATTCTTTTCTGTGGTCTTTTCTTCTGAATGTATAATGCAAGGTTTTACATAGCTTTCCGTTACTGCTGCATTTTTTGCCTGCTTTGAATTTTTTTTTAAAATATCTACACATATATGGTGAAGGCTCCTGGGCAAAACTGTAAATTTATAAGGCAGCAGAATCCAAGGAGGAATTGATTGAAATGTTCTCTGAAGGTACTTAGCACATAAGACTTTCCCATTAGTGAAATGTTTATTGATTTGTGAACCTTTTTGACTTTCATAGTTGTTGTGAGTTTTTTGGGTTGTTTAGCTGTGTTCTGGAAGTTTTTCTTCCTGACGTTTCACCAGACTCTGTGGCTGGCAACTTCAGAGGGCAAGTTGTGGGGTATAGAGTGAGTGAGATTGGGGTTCTTAAAGTTGTGGGAAAGAGGAAACTTGCGATAATTGCAAAAAAAGAAGAAGTTTCAATGTAATCAGGGTAGCAATGATCCTAATGTGTAGTTGTACTGGCAGCCAGGCTTTGTTGATTTTTAGACTTTCTTCTTTTTTTGTTGAAACTGTGCTTATGTTTGTGGACAACACTACCAATCACTATGTCAGACTACACAGGGAAGCTATTGAAGTCCACAAACATAAGCACAGTTTCAACAAAAAAGAAGAGAATCTAAAACTCAACAATCCAGCCACAGCAGCCACATTGAAGGTGATCAGTTCACACAATAGAACAACTATGGCACCCATCAACTACATATTAGGATCCTTGCTACCCCTGATTACATTGAAACTTCTTAGTCCCTCCATCACAATGCAATGACTAACAGCTATTGTCCTGCATAGGACAAGCTTCCTCTTTCCCACAACTTTAAGATCCCCAGTCTCACTCACTCTATACCCCAGAGCACAGAGAGAAACTCCTTGTTCCCTGACCTCCTTGCCCTCTGAAGATGCCGGCCACAGAGTCTAGCGAAATATCAGGAAGAAAAACTTCCAGATCATGGCCAAACAGCCCAAAAAACTCACAACTATCATATCCTGGTCGTGAAAGCCTTCAAGAATACTTTTTGACTTTCATTATAGCTGGTCTTTGTTATTTAAAACACCCAACAGTAGCAATGGCTGTCACTAGAAAATTCAAAGCCAGTTTAACAATCTTATACCAGCATATATGTATAGGAACTGTGATGGTGATGGTGATCGTGATGGTGATGGTGAGGAATTGAGTACAGTGGAACTTTGACTTATGTCATTAATCCATTCCGGAGGTCTAGACATAAGTCAAATATGTCTTAAGTCAAACAAACTTTTCCCATAGAAAGTAATGGGAAAGTGGATTAATCCGTTCCAGATGATGAAAAAGACCCCAGAAAACAGTAATTTAACACAAATTTGACTGGGATACGAGATTCCTTCCAGGGATGTAAATGAAATGTCTCTTCAAAGAGAGGAGGAGGCAGTGGAATTATAGTCCACAAGTTATAAGCCTCCACTTTTTAATGATCATAGCAACAACGGCTAACGTTTAAGTTTTACTGATTTTTAACCTGACGTTCCAAGTTCTGAACAAACCTATGCTTACCATTAGAGTCCCACAACTGTACAGCTCCCCAACTAAAATGATTCCATTCTGGACCAGAATTCTGCAGCCAGATTTTTTACAAGACTGAGCCAACTGTCTAACCAGTGAGGCCAGCCCCGAGCTCCCGGCCCTTCTTTTCCTCCGGCAGCAGCGGCGGCTTCGGTGAGGCCGAGGACCAGCTCCAGGTGCTTGGAGCTGGCCTCGCTGAAGCTGCTGCTGCCGGAGGAGAGGAAGAAGGCAGGAGCAAAGTTTGGAGGCAGCAGCCACGATGCTGGGTCGTGGCTGCCGCCCAATTCCAGTGCCTTGCGCCGGGGCTCCGAGCTGTAAGTCAAAGCCTGCGGTGCAAGTCAAACAGGTCCCTTCTTCCTTCAAGTCAAATATGCTGCAAGTCAAGCAGCATGTAAGTTAAGGTTCCACTGTACCATGAAGTTGATTCTGACCTGCAGTGGCCCTCCAACTCCCAATCTTTTCCAAAGATATGGTTCTCGTCCATGGTTCATTGTTCCCTTCTTCTGGGGGCACGCTGGGAAGTCTGCAGATTGCCTAAAGCCACACAGGATGGCTTTTCTCTCTGGAGGCATAGTTGGGAATTGAATGTGCAACCCTTGGCTCCACAGCCATCTACCCAACTCACTAAGCTACCTAGCCAGTGCATAATTCACGTTTAAAGGGAGCTGATCAACTAGATAACCTCCTGGTTATGCTTATTTTATGAGGTCTGAAATCAAGTAATAAATAAAGGTGTCTGCAGCACGTATCAGGGAATAAAGACTGGGAATTGTTTTCCTTTAGCTTAGAGAGGTTTCCAGGTAACAGGAAATGCCTTTCTGGTAGAAAGGACTGTGCTTCCCTGCATTTCATTTACTGCTGTGGCCAAAAATCGAAACAGCAACAACAAAAAATCCACAGTGTTTTTTCAAGCTGTGTGTGTACTTGCTCAGACGTAGAAATGTAAACCTGCACCTATTTCATTTACGTGAGAATGCATATTTTCATAAGAACATAAGAACATAAGAAGAGCCATGCTGGATCAAGCCAAAGGCCCATCTAGTCCAGCTTCCTGTATCTCACAGCGGCTCCACCAGATGCGTTTGGGAGTGCATGAATATCTGTCTCCTGATACCACTCCCCTGCAACTGGCCCTTGAAGTACCCTGGTTTAAAGCCTCGAGATTACACATCTCCATCATGGTTTGTAACCTGTGATGGACTTTTCCTCCAGGAATCTGTCCAATCCCCTTTTGAAGGCATCCAGGCCAGATGCCATCACCACATCCTGTGGCAGGGAGTTCCATAGACTTACAATGCGCTGGGTGAAAAAATATTTTCTTTTGTCAGTTCTTACTCTCCCAGCCCTCAATTTGAGTGTATGTCCCCTAGTTCTGGCATTTTGGGAGAGAGAGAAGAGCTTCCCTCTATCCACTTTACTCATACCCTGCATTATTTTGTATGTCTCAATCATATCCCCCCTCAAGCGCCTTTTTTCCAGACTAAAGAGGCCCAAATGTTTTAGCCTTTCTTCATAAGGGAGGTGCCCCAGGCCAGTAATCATTTTATTCGCTCTCTTCTGCACCTTTTCCAGTTCCACTATGTCTTTTTTGAGGCACGGTGACCAGAATTGTACACAATACTCCAGGTGCGGCCTTACTATTGTTTTGTATAAAGGCATTATAATGTTCGCTGTTTTATTTTCAATCCCCTTATTTTTCAATCTCCCTTTTCAAAACAGGTCTCTTTGATCAACAACATTACAAGCGGTTCTGTGAATATTTTTGCATTTTGAGATCTTGGGGAAAGTCATACCAATTGTTGGTTGTGGTTGGTATTTCAGTGTGAAAATGTGAGACTGACTCTCCATGGGATTTTAACATTGCCCTGTGGCTTATTATTAGGTAAATGTAGAATCACAACTTTAACAAAATGGATGTTACTACACCCTCAAATTTATGTTGGGTTCTTGATTGGAAGATCAACAGTGTCAAGGATGCTAACTTCAGAGACATTCTGCTCACCACCAAAAGGGTCCCTTGAGGGGGTGATAGGTGTGGTGGTAAATAAAGCATTGGTGTTATGCCTTCTAAATTCAATGGCATATTTTCAGCCCCAGTAGGAATAAAAGTATTTCAAGATCTGAAAAATGCAGTGCATCCCAATATGAGAGTGACATGTGCTTTCCTCATTCCCTGGTTACACTCTTACACTCTTTCCTTCTTGCATTTCTGCAATTCTGTAAAGAAGGCTGTAATAGATTGATGAAGTTTCCTCTTTACACATGGAAACATAAGGCAGCTTTCCTTAACCAGATGCCTTTTAGATGTGTCATACTTTGTCTCCCAACAGCCCCCCCCCAAACTGTGCTGTGTAAGGATTATGGACATTATAGTCACACACACCCCAATCTGGAGGTTGCCATTCTTGGCTTAATGGGCTCTAGGGTTGGTATATCAGCTCTATAGGAAACGGGCTTTTCCTTGGCACTTGCAAGGGCAGGAATACAAAAATAAAAACTGTGCTGGGTGTTAAGTCCTCTTCAACTGAGCCGACAAGAATCTAGTCCAACCTTCTACTTTTTACTGTGACTGACCTGAATAACTCACAAAGATGATATGTGCTGGCTCTCTCCCTGCCTCTTGGAGTTTGTTGAAGCAAGGAAGCCACTGGGCACCTAATAAAACACGTATCAGATATTCAACTGAAAGTTTCAATGTGGATGACTCAGGTAGAAATGCACCATAGCCTTTGTGTCTCTCTTTAAACTGCCATGATTTAATCTATTAAGCCAGAAGCCATGGGGCGAGTAGGCTGCATGAGTAGGCTGCCTAGATGCCCTAAGCACACCTGATCTCACCTGATTTTGGAAGCTAAGCAGGGTTGGCCCTGGTTAGTGCTTGGATGGGAGACCACCAGGGAATACCAGGTGCTGTAGGCGCCTGGAGTAGGAACTGGCAAAATCATTCCAGTATTCCTGCCAAGAAAACTCCATGGACATGGGGTCACGAAGAGTCGGTCACGTCTGTAACAACGCAACACACACACACACACACACACACACACACACACACACACACACACACACACACACACACACACACACACACACACACACACACACACACACACACACACACACGGGATGAGTACATTGGTAGCAGCTGGGTATTCTAATGACCTTGTTTATTTTTAGCCTTCTTTTGGAGTAGATCTGAAGTTGCTTGTTTAGTGATTTAATTTGATTTGAGATCACCGTTCTTCTTTAGAAAAAATAAAGATGGACAACATGGGACATAATGTCATGAACTCCCTTGGAGTTGAGATGGGCCATAGTTTTAAGCCACTGGGCTTGCTGATTGAAAAGAGAGCAGTTCAAATCCGAGTGACGGGGCAATCTCCCATTGCTTGCCCCAGCCCCTGCCAGCCTATAGTGTGAAAGCATGTAAAATGCAAGTGGATAAATAGGTACATCTTCAGTGGGAAGGTAATATTCTGTGTACTTATGAATTTAGTTATTCTGGCCACATGACCATGGAAGTATGTTTACAGACAAAAGCTGGCTCTTTGGCTTATAAGCGAAGATGAGCACTAGCCCCTGGAGTCAGAAATGGCTGGACTTGTCAGGAGGAATCTTCCCCTGGCACAATCAAACAGGATCCAGTTTGGGATTCAGTCCCATGAATGCTATGAGTTGAGTGAACGGATCTGTCCAAACACTCCCCACCCCCAGCCCCATCTGCTTGACATGACATGCTTACTCCCACATTTCTTCGATCCATGATGTTTTAGAGCAGACACCGGTATATGAGTTTAATTCGTTACAGGAATGGAAAGTCTTTGCAGAATCTGATGTGGGATTTAAAATCCACATCTGGGTCTCCCCTTGCACAATGCAATACTACAACTGTCTTTTTCTTCACTCATATGGATAACAACGCATGCTTTGTAAAATAAGAGATGGGAGTTATCAATGGTTGGCAGAGGAAAAAAAATTAAATAATTCAGCAGCCACAAAGCGAGCTACTGTCACAAAACAGCAGGCTTTTTTGGTGTTCCCTCTTATCCAGGTTTTTTTTTTAAATCCATAGGAAGGCCTGGAACTGATTCCCAGCAGATACTGGGGTCCTACTGAACTGCAACATCCAGAATCCCCAGTTAGGGCCATGCTGTCTTAGAATGTTTTTTTTTCCCACATGCTCTGCCTATAAAAGCTGTTGCTGTTCCCAGACTTTGGAACTCCTTCCCACTGGAGACCAGGCTGGTCCCATCTTTGCTGTCCTTCCGAAAGGCCATTCTCTTCAGCCAGCTTTCTTTCAGTAACCAGCTGCTTGAGTAGTTTTTTTCTTAAATGAATCATTGAACCTTACTGCTTTGAAAGTGTTTTGGTGCTGCTTTTGTTTATCATTTTTAATGTGGTATTTGCATGATATCAGAGGCAGTGCGAGTATTATCTCAAATGTCTTTGTCTTGAAGTCTGGAAATTGTTTGCAGGAAATGGACTCCTGTAAGTGCCATGCCGTGTTAGATCACATATGTAAAAACAGCCTTGAATAATATTTGGAGAAGCTTCACTGAGGATATTCCAGTTTGTGGCTGTACCATATCGGCTTAGAGTGAATATACTTTTTATTTATGCAGGAACAAGCAGGTGGTGTGTGCCGGCCAATGTAGAACATAGGCCGCTATCAGATAAAACTAACGGCTGGGTGGGCAACTCACCAGAGAGTTAGGCTGCTGTTTTCGCTTCCAGCTCAAACAAATGGGGGTTGTAAATGTTTCATACACAAGAGGGACACAGGTGCAGTGTTCCAGTTTATTAGCTGTGAAGTGCCATACCTACCGACTTGATTGGCAAACATGGCCAACACACTTGCTTCTTTCACCTCCGACTTGCTGTGATTTCTGCTTTTGAATGAAAATGCTTTGCTTGTTTACCTGAATGTAGGTGTAGGAATGGAATGGGGGTTTCCTTCGAGCTGCTATCAAATTTATTGGTGGTTTTCTCCTACCTCCTTGCTTCTGGTGGCTTTTACTTTTGTTGGCTACCAGCAGGAAGTGTTTTATTTTGATAGTAAAAGAGCAGGGGGATGACCCAAGGAGCATGGATTTGAGTGATATTATTGTTTGCTTGTTTGTTATACCATTCTGACTGCTAAATCAAAAACAGACTGATTCGATACATGCTAATTCAATGGAAGAGCTGCCTAGATGCCCTGAGCACGTCTGATCTCACCTGATGTCATAAGCTAAGCAGGGTTTGCCTTGGTTAGTACTTGGGAATACCAGGTGCTGTAGGCGCCTGGAGCAGGAACTGGCAAACCACTCCAGTATTCCTGCCAAGAAATCTCCATGGACATGGAGTCACGAAGAGTTGGTCACGACTGTAACGACACAACACATAAACCATTCAATGGAAGACACTAAAATAAAGGATTAGTACATGGCTTCAAGCCATCTGAATATTGGACTACATTTTAGTGTCCTTTTAAAAGTCTTAAATAACTTGGCTGTTACCACTGATTAAGGAAGTGTTACCACTGATTAAGGAATTTATTGGCAGAGCACCTTAACTTTGAATGTTGAGAGGTGTATGTTTAATATAAGAGAAAAGATTCAACTTTGCAAAGTCCTTCAAATAATTTGTTCTGATTTTCCCGTTATCTAGTATATTTGCTTATGAAGATGTGTTATTTATAGAGACATTCAGATTTGAATGGCATTTCTGTACAAGCGATACGCCTGCCCTACAAGAGGCCATGGTCAGCCCCAGGGCAGATTAGCCATGGCAGCTGGCAGATTAGGGGGAGCAGCAACTCCCACAGCCCACGTGCCACCCCGAAACCTACCCATTGATGCCATTCTCATCTCCACTGCCAAAAAGAGCTACTATTATTGATCACAGTAGACATTATAAAAATACAGAGGTATAGAATGTATGATGATGTGTATCTGGACTACAGTGTGTAAAGGAAGAATAGACAAAAACAGTCCTTTGCAGCAGTGATTGGAAGGTGATACTCTTAACACTACGTGGAATAATTCACCGCAGTGCACCAGCATCACTCAAGATAGCTCTGTTGGGAACTGCTGTGGCATGCTTCTGGGTTGCTCTCTCTACATCATCTCTTCTTTCCCCCTTAGTGCCTCTGGTGAGATCCAGCCAAGATGGTTATGAGTGGTGAGTGTCATCAGAGAGCATCATCTACAGAAAGTGCTGCTTACCAAGAAGCCACGAGCTGTAGCTATTATCTACTAGTGAGGATAGGAGAGGCAAGTCTGGTTTTGCCTAGGGGTCTTTGAACTGGGACGATAGGGGAAAGGAGGTATAAGGGGAAGACAAGAAGGAAGCAAAAGGGAAGGGAAGGGAGAAATTCAGAGGGGGAAGAGGGGAAGAAACAGAGCACAGTCTAACAGTGTCTGTACAGTATTCAGAGGTATCGGTTTGATATGGCTTGAACAGTCATGGTTTTCATGGAAAGGAGCGGTAGTTGAGCCTGGTTAACAGGAGGCTTAGCGGTATCCCATCAAAGGACAATGCAGTAGAATTTTTATTTGTGTGGGTTGTTGTTGTCTGTGAATAACCAGCCCAAATCAGTGAAGCAACTAGAAGAAGCTTTCAATAAACAAGATATTGTGACAGAGGATGGTTTTAATGCCCTTTGATAAGAGGTCAGAACCACAGATACCTTATTTTAAGGTAGGCAAATCTACATTAAAATATTTTTGTGCGTTAATCCCCCCCCCGTATTGTATGAGAGGTGCTGTCCTCCAAAATGTAATATAAAGTGGTATTGGAGAAAGTGACAGAAATATAATAATCTGGTCCTAAATTTGTCCTTCTGATTTGGATACATCTGAGCTGTCTTCAAAGCCCGCAGAGCTTGCAAGAACCAGGTGACTGAGGGCATCCCAACATCTAAAAAATACCTGTAGTTTTGCCTCTCTAAGGCCAAGAAATTTCAGTTCAAAGAGAGGAAATATTTGACTGAGAACCACATTTTCCACTGAAGAGAAAATCCCTTTTCACTTTCTAGACAACTGAGGGTGTTATGGAATAGGCATCATTGGTGGCTATTGTGTGTTCACTCTTTGATCATCTGTTAAGCAGCATTTTCTTGTGCTTCAAAAGGCTACCCTGTCAGCTCCAAAATAAATGCATGTGTACAGCACAGGTAGCCATCCTTTTTGTGTGTGTTCTTTGTATCAGAACTGCAGAACCTATGGATCACTGAACCCAGCCCCTGTCAAGAAGGCACTCTGGGGAACATAATCCCCAAGTCTCTGGCTCTGCGGCCACGGGCCTAAACCACCGAGTTATCCAGCAGTACTTCTGTGTTGCCATTCAGTACTTATAGATCTATTTTCCTCCCCCCCCCCAACTAATGCATGTCAGTACCAAAAGCCAGCAGTGGGCAATAACTTTGGGGAGTTACAATCCAGTAGTAGTAGTAGTAGTAGTAGTAGTAGCAGCAGCAGCAGCAGCAGCAGCAATAGTAGTAGTAGTAGTTGTTGTTACTGATGTTGATGATGATGATGATCATGATGATGATCTCCCCAAGCCATCTGGTGGCACCTTCAACACTAGCAAGTTTTAGTTGGCACAAGATTTATGGGCTACAGTTGGCTCAATAGTTCACTGAGTTGGAATAATCTCAGTTCAAGTGTCCACTGTGTCTCCCAGTAGAAAAGCCGGCCTGTGCAGTCTTCAGCAAGTTCCATTGTCCCAGAATGCCCCCAGAAGAAAGCAGTGGTAAACCACTATACAAATGCTCTAGACCGGTGGTGTCCAAACTTCGGCCCTCCAGCAGTTTTGGACCACAGCTCCCACAGTCCTTTGTTATTGGGAGTACAGGCTTGGAATTCTGGGAGTTGTGGTCCAAAACATCTGGAGGGCTGAAGTTTGGACACCCCTGCTCTAGACCCAGAACCTCTGTTCCAGACAGCTTCAACTTGACACTGTGTAGTTATCATTATTTCGAGTCTACAGATCACTCTGTCAGATATGTCAGGAGCAACAACATTCGCTCACATATACTCTCTCTCTCTCTCTCTCTCTCTCTCTCTCTCTCTCTCTCTCTCTCTCTCTCTCTCTCTGTGTGTGTGTGTGTGTGTGTGTGTGTGTGTGTGTGTGTGTGTGTGTGTGTGTGTGTGTGTGTGTGTGTGTATCAGTGCATGGCTATCACTACCTTTTGCAAATCATTTTTTTAGAAAGTGTGACTTTGTTGAAAGCCTTGTACCCATCTTCCTGTATTGATTTACAAAATGTTAATGTTTTCTTTCCTTCTTATAATTCTCCATAAGCAAAAGATGAGAAAGTGTTTAAATCCTGCAAAAGCTTCTTTAGTCATCTGAAGATTGGCCCTAGCTGAACAATTAGTTTCACAAGATGGGTGTTGGTGGGGGACACTAACAAATAACTATGGGGACTGTTGAAGGTAAAAATGAGAGAAAGCTCCTGACAGAATCTTGATTCTGAAACAATAATTTGTAACCATCCAGTTGAACGTCTCATTTTTGAGGCAGGAGAGATGAAAGCATGGTGTACTTGACCTTGGTAGGTCACCTGCCACCTCTTATTGACAGGAAAGAACAATCCAAATAGGACAGAAAACACTAATGAATCATTGCTACCTTTAACCTTTTCCATAGACTTATTGATTTGACATTTGAAACTCATAATGCAATTTTAATTTGCATAGAGCATATTTAATAGGGGAAAGACTACCCAGGAACTGAAGTGGCAGCTTAGAATTCTAAGAACATTGCTCTGGTCAAAGGACCTTGGGAGTACATTATTTTGATGATTTTTTTTACCCATAGCTCTAAAAGCCAACTTTAACCCCACCCCTCTTTCTTTGTCTTACTTGTCCCATGTGGAATTGAATTGGGGGGTGGATTTGTGTTTCAGCCAGTATAAGGTTTGCAAACAAATAACAATTTCACAACTTGATTTAAGCAAGAATCAATTTCAGTTTTAGGTTTCAAAATGCTGTCTTATTAATCGTATGGTGCCATTAACATCTATAACACATCGCTTTGTAGAACAATACAAGCAAAATGGAGTGCAGCATAAGAACTCAGTCCTCATGGATTTGGGGAAATGCTTGACAATGCAACGGAAGAAAAATAGTAAATGACCAGACATGTAAAAGGACATGTGGAAGTTACTTTTTGGACTTAAACTGCGCTGAACCTACCAGGGCAATCTAGAAGAGAAAAAATTAGTAACTTTTCTACCTAAATACCATCATCAGCTTGGTGATAGATTGCTCTCTGTCTTGCTTAGTATGTCTACATTGCACTGTAGTCTTTTCCTTTGCCTGTCTTATTTTGGGACTTTTCTTCACATTCTGAACTGAGAATGGATGAATGCCAACAATAAATGTTTCCAGGGAGACTCATATGGTCATTTGTTCCTTTGTTCCTGGAGTACGGTGGACGGAGCATAGGTTAGGCATCCCCCCGTCTGCACACTGTAATGACTGGTTCCATCCGTAATACAATAAAGAAGGACTGCAGCTCAGTGAGGGACAAAGTCCATGATCTGCATTCAAAAGATGACCGTTTCAGTCTCTGACTTTTTTCAGGTGGGTTAGAAAAACATGGCCAGAAACCCCAGAGACCTATTGCTGCTACCAGTGAGTGACAAAAAAACAAACAAATAAACCCTGACCTAAGGGGACCAGGCTCAGTGTAAGTGTGACGAGGTGCTGGGGCATAGCCTTAGCAACCTGTCTGCCCCCCCCCCGCACACAATCCATTTTCTCAGGATCAGTCCAAAGCAGCTGAAGGAGAGGCAGTTCCCTGATGAGAGGTAGCTGGGGGAGTCAAGGTCAAGCAGAATAAAAGGGCAGGACCTGTAAGGCAGGGGGCCATTGCCTGTGAAGAAGAGGACGTGTGGGAAAATGCAGCAGAGGAGAATGCTGGAAGCTGGTTTGGTTTGCTTGCTTGGGACAAGACTAGAGCAGGGCCGGCGCGTCCATTAAGGCGAACTAGGCAGTTGCCTAGGGTGCCAAAATGGAAAGGGGGTGCTGGCCAGCCTGCTGCCACCGCCCCCCGCCGCCGGCCACCACCGCCCGCCCCCCCCGCTGCCGCCCGCCTGCCCACCTGCCCGCCCCCCCCCCCCACCACCACCACCCCCCCCCCGCCGCCCAGCACCACCGCCCCGCCCCGCCCTGCCCCCACCACCGCCACCTGCCTCCCCGCCACCGCCGCCTGCCTGCCCACCGACCCGCCACCCCCACTGCCACCCCCCACCCCCCACCCCCTCGCCTAGGGCGCAAAAAAACCTAGCGCCAGCCCTGGACTAGAGTCATACACCAGAGACTCCAGCCAAGTGCTTGGACAAGGCAATGTAGCCTGGACACCATCACAGACCTTGAGAGGCAAGTGAGAAGAAGCAGAGGGAAGGGACAAGCTGCAGAACCTGGTTTCTTTTGCTCATCTCTATCCAAACCTTCCCTAAAAGGGTTTATCTTCCTGGAAGTGAGCTCTCTTCTCCATCCTGCTTTCTAGAACTCGGAGACCAGTGCACTCCAGTGAAGTTAACTGGATCCCCAAGTTGGCATGGGTTTAGAGAGGCTACCATTCAGTCTTAAGGGACTGTGGGAGAAAAAGTCAAAGGGAGAGGATGCTGTACCACTAAGGAAAGCTATTCTGAGCCAAGAAGCTGAGCTGCAGTCCATTGAGTTATTGCTAGGGGATTCTGGTCCTGATGGCATCGTAGGAGGGGATACTCAAAAAAGGCTTGAACTAATGAAGCCACTGGATATGCTGTCTGTAGGTTTCCCAGTGTCCAAAATGAGTAACTTTACAAAGAATTGCAAACAGTTGTAGCATTGGTGGCTGATGTTCAGGTTGGTAACTCTTAAGCAGAAGGGGCCTCTATATGTAGCAGAGGCTTTTATTAGCTACTCAGGAGTCACCATCATTGTCCTTTCTAACTACTACCTTTTTCTGAAACATTTGGGGCTGCCTTTTCTGCTTACACTGGAACAGTTTGCCATCTTTGTTTTCTTCCACCTGTGAAGTTCAGGTTAAAATATACTGTGGCTCCTGTGCTGATTTCTGCCATTACCCTTGCTCCTGGAAATCATAAACATTCATTGAAGAATAGATTTCCACCTTCAAACTCATGCCATATATTTTCAGTGAGGGCATTGTTTTGCTTCCCTTGGTGCAATGGACGCTCCGTTTCTCTTCACTCAAGGAATCACCAACCCTGTTTCTCTTAGGCAATAGGCTTGGCACAATACTGATCCAACAATAAAATAGCCTATTATTAATCAAACTGCTGCCGTCTGAAGGCAAGATAATATATCTTTCTGTCACATGTGTATCTGCTGGGTAATTATAAACTTGATTGCCACGTTAATGGCACAAAGTGTGCATCCATTAGTTTTCAAATCGTAGTCTGAGGAAAGCTGAGAAGTTGTAGGATGGGGAAAATAATAAGCACTTTATTATTGCAATAATGGTTCTACTAAAAAATAAGCCAAGAGCTTATTACGGATGCAATATTATCCCCTTTGGCTGCAGTGTGAGCTTCATGATTATGTTTCAGCAGTCAGGCACTTAGTGGTGCCTGTGGAGGTTACGATGATCTTGATTAGAATTCTGGAAGAGGGGGGATGGTGGTGCAGGTAACATGGTTGCCTGTTTTTAACTAGTTAGTTACTGCATGCATGATAACACGGGCAGTATCTCTGCTTGCTGGTATGGAATGACCTTCAACCAATCTGTAGCGAGTGCTCTGATGGTTTCCTCAGCGTTCTGTGTACTCCTTCAACTGTTACCTCTCATCTCTGAGAGAACACTATGAGAACATTACTCAGTTCAGGATCCAGTATTTTCCGAACAGAAGCTGACAAGCGGCACAATTCTGATGCTCAGTGGCCTGACACTACCACATTTAATGTGAGCTACAGGATAGCACTGTGTGGTTGCCGGTGTGTGTGTGTTGTGTTGTTACAATCGTGACCGACTCTTCGTGACTCCATATCCATGGAGGTTTTCTTGGCAAGAATACTGGAGTGGTTTTGCCAGTTCCTACTCCAGGCGCCTACAGCACCTGGTTGGGGGGGGGGGTGGATTATGTCCCCTCTTCCATCCTGTTCTTTTATTATTGTGGCTTCCCTTCCTGACTTCTCTGGCTTAGCACAGATAGTTTTGAAAATTATTTCTGAAGCAGAGCATGCTTGGTGAGGTTTCCTCTCAGCGAATACTTTAAGAATATGCTCCACAAACTAAAAGAATCCTCCTGCAGACAAACCATAAATACAAGTGATAATAGATCTCTACATAAGTCTGTGGGCAAGACGGCACTTACGAAGGAATGAGGAAAAAAAACGCTCCGAGGGATCTGTGGCCTAGGATAAGAACAATGAGATTTCTTTGTCTGCCAGAGAAAGCTTGTTATGATTTAATCAGTGCTCTGGGGAAATTTAATAAAGGTCACTATCCTACTTCACAAAGAATCTCTTTCAATACAGGTGAGACTATATGGGATCGGGTAGGGAGATCTCAATTTGAAATACAAGAGGCTTTAGACTTGGAGTCATATAAAAGAAAGAAGGAAAGAAAGAAAGAAAAGCTGTGTATTGTAAGGACAGGTTAGAGACACAGAAATACAGTATACCCAGAAATACAGTATATCTTAGTCCATTTTGTGAAATATATTGTTAGTAATACTGCTCCAAGATCTTTTATAGGCTTCCTTCCTTCCTTCCTTCCTTCCTTCCTTCCTTCCTTCCTTCCCAATCACATCCCCCATCATTGGCGACACTAGAAATTGACTTCAACTCTGAAATACAATTCCCTCTCCAAAGAAGCTCCACCAGGATCACTCCGTTTCTTCGGTTTATATGTCAAGGTTTTTGGGTGCTGGTGTATTTTTCCCAACCCTCTTGTTCATGAAGCACTAGACAAAAGTAATAGATTTTCCTGGTCTTCAAACAAACCAGACAGATTGTAACTGCTGTTAGATCTCATATCTCCTACTGTAATATCTTTCCTACCTGTCCCTCTCATTTGGAACTTTTGAATAATTGGTCATCAGAGAGCTATCATGTATGGTCACTTGAAAGGTCAGAGTAACGAAACAGAATTTCATGCAACGATTTCTGTGATGACATCACGGAAAACAAAACAAAAAAAATGACACTGGGGAATGTGGCTTTCTGAATCCATGGTTATATGCGGCAGTAAAAAAGGAGAATTATTTTCTCCACAACATATTTTCCCCAGTGTACTGGCCATTGGAAAACAAAATGAATGGAGTGCATGCATGGTAATAAAGTTTTCTCAGTGCTTTTGTTTGCACTGTTAACAACATATGGCTTGCCTTCCCATGTTTGTACTCAGATTCTCAATTTGACTTTTGGGGCCAAGGGCTACAAAGTAAATTATTATTTTTAAAATGAAGAAGTACCCATTTAGTTCCTTCTGAGAACTTGGAAAGCAAAACTTCTCTTAAGACCAAAGCATTGCAATAGAACACTTTAGTTCCTGAGATGTATTTTTGCACAGAATGTATACATTTTATTTTTCAGGATGTCGTCCAACCGTTAACCAGTTCTCAAGGTTTTCATCCCTGGTGGAAGACCAAGAAAGACACCAGCATGGTGCAACACAATTTTATTGAATACAAGCCAATACACCTTTAGCCCTTAGCTTATCAGTTTGTTAGCATAACTCATTCAGGAGGGGGATCTTGGTACCGTCTAGCAGGGCATGGGCAACTGGCTGAAACCAGTTCTTTGAGACAATAGGAGCCATCACTGATAATGATTTACTTCTTTAGGGTGTGTGTTGCCCACACCCTACTAGCAGCACCCCTTTCAAAGCTCTGAGACATACTGATTCTATCTACTGCTTACACAGACATGACAAAAAGCACAGAAAGACAGATAAACAGAAAACATAAATTGGTCAGGATGCAATGGGGTCATTTAATAGTTATACAGACTGGGTTGCATTACATTGAGTAAAATACTGTACAAAACTTTAAGAAAGTTTAACAAAACCCTTAACACTACAAAAGAACATTTTAAAGCCCTGGGCACCACGGAATACTGTTCTTTAAAACCACCTGTAGATAGGCTTGAAGAACAAGTCATAACCCCAATCTTCACAAGTAAGGATGGAGAAAATCGAGGTAATCATCATCTCAACTCCATGCACACCTTCAGCAGTGGGATGGCTAAAGTCATCTTTATTTGCTTGATGAAATGCAATGTGTCCCATTGATTCTGGGCACTGAATCTGTACCACTGCCCTGAAGAAAACTTTTTATTCTGCTAGGCTATTCACAATTTACTTTGGTATGCTTTTCATGGTGATCATGAAGTGTGCCATGAACACTGTTCCTGCTGTGAATCAATAATTTTGTTACTTTTAAAAAACCTTTGCCCATTTGTACTTTATTGAAAGCTGTCTGAAACCTTACAGCTTGAAAACCGTGTTGAAAATAATCTGCCCTTGACTATGTAGTAACATATAATGCCTTCACTTATTTTCCTTATAAGACAGTGGTTTCTGCTACTTAAGACCTTTCAGTATGTTGTTCTTTCCCTTAGGCAACTTTGGGCAATACTAGAATAAAAACAAGTTGCCTAGATGCTCTCAGCACATCCGATCTCGCCTGACTTCGGAAGCTAAGCAGGGTCAGCCCTGGTTAGTACTTGGATGGGAGACCACCAGGGAATACCAGGTGGTGTAGGCACCTGGAGTAGGAACTGGCAAGCCACTCCAGTGTTCCTGCCAAGAAAACTCCATGGACATGGGGTCACGAAGAGTCGGTCATGACTGTAACAACACAACACACACAGAATAAAAACAATGCAAACAGAAGAATGCCCTACTGTCTTCGGATAAAATCGGAAAACAGGAGCTTCTAGTACAGTGATTCCCACCCTTGGGTAAGCAAGGTGTCCTTGGACTACAGCTGTCAATACAACTGGTGGTGAAGTGCTTCTGCGAATTGTAGTCCAAGATTGCATGTGTTACCCAAGGCTGAGACGAACCGCCGTATTAAATGGCCAACATATTAACAATAAGACTTGACTTGGGGATGGGCAATGAGCAGCTGGGTATTCGGGACATAAAATTAGTTCATTTTGGTCAAGATAATGTTTGGACTTCTCTCTTTCTTCTCTATCCCAACTCTGTGGTGCCCAGTCTCATGAAGAATCCTCGAAAGCTCACCTATGTACAGAATACTCACTAAACTGTCAATTCTCGTTAACAGAGGTTCTCTCACCTCATTAAGACAATGTGTTGACTGAAGATCAACATGACACAAAGGATGCTGAGGGTTCCCTACCTTCTGCACAAGAGTCTCTGTCATTCACACAAACTCTTCAGTTGCCCAAAACTACTAGCATCTTTTCCCTTTAAGAACCGAGATATGCACATACCAAGTGCAGAAGGATTGGCTGATTATTTCAAAAGAGGCAGACAAGCTTCTGTTCCCTAAAAGATCATCCAACAGATCAGCCGCCACCATCATCTTCTACACTTTGTGTCACTTGCATTGGAGCACTGTTTGCTTAGCTTATCCCTAAAACCATCCTTCTCAATTCACTTCCCTTGTCAGGAGCGCCACAAAAAGGCCTCACTCTCATAGACAGGAACATTGCACTTCCCCATCTTCAAAGGAGAATCCTAATCGGTTGTTCCAACAATTCATTAGGTCCGGTGCCAAGCATTTCATTTGTTCTGGTGGCTGCCAAAGGGAGCTCTTTTCATCCACCCACTGTGTGTTTTGATTCCCAGGCCTGGGAGATCAGCCTGGGACAGGTGGCTGAAGTTGTCCTTGGCATGCTGAGGGCACCAAATGGCAGCAGGAGGAGAGGTGATGAGGTGGCCGGGCGGAGGATTTTTGTTTGAAGATCTTTTTTGCTCTCGCTCGGGTGCTTCAGGCTGGAGAGCTGCCTTCTGTTCTCTGCAGGGGTGCTCTTGGCTGTGGCCACTGTTTAAAACCCATCCTCCCACCAGCTGGATCTTCTGTCTCATCCCTCCAGGGTTTCTCTGAATCAGGCTGGTTCCTTTCTTTCAGCATCAGTGACAATATTCTTCTGGATGATCAGGTACAAGATTGAGGAAGACGCAAAGTCCTCCGGGTGTCATCTCCTTTGCTAAGAACCACAGCGGTCCTGGAGACATTGAAAGGAAATGGATGTTAACCAGCGGGATGTGGGGGTTATTCCTGGGCAGATCTTCTTTTTGAAAATTTCGACTGCAGCAAAAAGACTCAAAACTTTGTTTAAAAGTCACTCCATCTTCTCGCTGGTTATTAACTGGGGAAAGCCCACAGTCAGCCCACTGATGAGCATGGCTTAAGTGCCAGTGCATAATGAGGCATTTCTAGCAAGGCAGAATTGCCCTGCTGAGCAGGCACAAATAAAGCACTTTCCCTGTAGGGAATTAGGAGCATTCAGAAGCATTTGTCCAGCAGATTGGTGCAGGGGGAAAGGGGGAAAGAACAGAACACCTCTGCCATACTGGGTTTTTAGGCACAATGCATAATCAACCTGTAGAGAATGCTGCCGTGGGAGACCTTGATTAGATAAATATAAAAGCCTTCTGCTTTTATAAAAATAATTTAAAAAAAACCACACTGCTCTTTTATTATAGGATGTCTAATAAAATAAAAAAAATCCTTTGTGCCATTAGCTGTGCAAGGCGAGCAGCCCCCCGCCAAAAAAACTTTCTCACTCTAGTCGGAGAATCGTAGAAATGAGACTAAGCTTGCCCCCGCTTTTCTATTTAAAGAGCTGTGGTATAACTAGGAAGCAGATGAAAGGCTTAATGAATTCAGCAAAAAGTCCATGACGCCTCGTCCTCTTTGATGTATTGCTTGTTTGGATAGAGGGCTTTGCTGTTGTCTGCCTCCATGCATAAGCATGGGTTCAAGGGGCAGAGGGACCCATGCGAAATGCAGGCAAACGTTTGGTTTAAAGCAACAACGATGGCAATATTAGGAACAGCATACATACTTCTCCAGTATTTAACATATACTTATCCCCACCCCCACCCCCCAAAAAATTGTGAGCCGGATAGCAGAGATGTGGACTTGCTATTCCATGCTGAAACATTAGTGCTATACCCAATTTATTCTCGAAGGCTTTAAGGCCAGGATCTGATCGTTGTAAGTTTTTGAGGCTGTTTGGCCGTGTTCTGCTATTAGCCTTCCAGTCTCAACATTCTTCCCTGTTTCAAGGAATTTAAGTGGCTACCTGGGCACAGGACAAAGCCTCAAGTGTGGTGCTTCTTAAAGCATGTGTAGCCCTCACAAATGATATACAATACCACTGAAATATTGATTAAAAGTTTTCCAAGAGGATGTACACATTGACTATCAACTTCAAAAACCCCAATCCATCTTTTGATTCATTTGCATAGTGCAACCATGCACTCAGCATCAACTAGATTAACTTTCAGACCACAGTGGACTATATAAACTGAAATATTGGGGAAACAACTTGAAATACAAATCTGAATGTTAGATCTATGGGGACAAAAGACAAAGCTGTCACTGAGATACAAATGACTCTGAGATTCAAGGATGTAATAAGTTTATTTAGGGTCAAAATAGAATGTGTGTGTGTGTGTGGGGGGTTAAACAGTGGCCTAAAACAGACCCCCTAGGTGATCCTCATAGCAAGTAGAGAATTAAAAAAGAAAACAGCATCCTATAGGCATACTTAGCAAACTTAGCAAACTGCTGGGCATATAAAACACAAATATGCTTAGAGCATAATAATATAACCTCAGATCACTAAGGGACTCATCAAAAGAGTATTCTCAAAGGCTTTTGAGGCTTTGTCCTGTGCCCAGATTGCCAGTTAAATTCCTTGAAACAGGGAAGAATATTGAGACTGGAAGGCTCATAGCTGTTCAGAGCACAGAGAGAACTCCTAGTTCCCTGATCTCCTTGCCTTCTGAAGATGTCAGCCACAGAGACCGGCAAAATGTCAGGAAGAAAAACTTCCAGAACACGGCCAAGCAGCCCAAAAAACTCACAACAGCTATACCCAATTCTTGGTACTAGAGATGGGCACTTAGTGCAGTTCAGCAGTTTGCCATGGTTTGCTGGATTGGGCCTGGGGGAATGGCATGGACACCCGGGATTCCGTACCTCATATCGTCCCACAAGTGCCCAAAAAAGAAGATGAGGTAGGGAGGGCCATGGCACTGCCACTGTCAAGAGTGCCTGGCGGGGCATAGACTCCAGGGTGCCCATGCAACACCTCTGAACCCAATCCGATGAACTGCACCATGGTAAGTGTCCATCTCTCCTCAGTATCACCTACCTGGAAGTATGAGGGCTCATGGATAGAAGTCACGTTGTTAAAAATTGAGTTTATAACTCCAAAGCTCTTGCCTTCTTGGATGTGACTCAACACTGGATAGCATTTCAATGAAGGCAGTAGCTGCTTTCAAATTATCTTTGTGTGAGTTGGTTAAATTGCTAAAATCAATATTGGTGTGTGTGGAGGCACGTGGTTGTGAACCTCTAGTTTGGATTTAGGAAACTGGGGAAGAGATCATCTCTTCTCTCCATTTTAAAACATCAGCTGTAATTAATGAGACACTGCTGTGGGTCCCCATGTTCAGATAACACGTTAAAAGCTCATTCTTCCCTCTCACCTTGGATTGCATTCCTGGGCGATTTCCCGAGAGGGAATGCTACTGGTAATAACAGCTGTGTCATGTTTGACTAAGCCAGGGCTATCTTTGGCTAGCAATAATTCAACACCTTAGTTCGGAAACAGACATCTGTGCACAGCTTGGAAGTGTTCCTTTTTTGAACATCCAGGTTCTTCAGCCAGGCCAGGCAGTGGGCGTTGGGATCAGCTAACTTTGTCAAGCTCTGTTACAGCATTTTGTCTAGTCTATTCTGTCTAGACAGACTATCTTAACTTTGTACTTTACTGTCTTCACTTCTTGTATTAGACAAAAATAGATGTAAGCATATACCTACTATATATTGAATTAGTGAAATATAATCTAAGCTGTTCAGTTAAATGAAGAATTAAATTCTAGGATCAAGAATATTGCTAAGACTAAACTAGCTAATGTAATATTGTAATCTATTATCTGTATTTTTTGTACTAAATGAAGACAGAGATAAGTAAAAACGAACATAATATTGATGGGAAAATATTAGAATAACATATAAGGAAAAATATTTAGTAAATATGGAAATATGGGGGGGGGACCAGCATGTTAAGGGAGAAATTCTAAATTTCACAGGCTAGAATTGGCAATGAGTTATGCTCCGCTGGCAGGTATCCTTGTGTACCGGCATGAGGATCTTACAGAAAACTGGGTGCCTATATCTGTGAAAAGCTTCTGAAATGGAAATATTGCTAGAAACCTTCTCATAGGTATATGCTTAAGTCCAACTGTATACAAAATAAGAAAAGAGAAACCACATCATAACTGCAGACTGTACCAAATGTTTTTATTCTGAGCGTTCATGCTAAGCCACATGAGTGTTGAGTGGGAAGCAAATAGTAAGGGTTTCAACAATGGGGAGAAATGAATGGTTACATACCTCCTTGATTCACATTAGCAACTGCACAGGAGTAAGATGCAAAAAGAATCTATTGAACCCTCTTTGACTTAATGCTTATCCTCTGGAAGAATGGTTAGTTTTTCAAAAAAATTGAAAGTAGATCAGACAAGTCATTTTGCTTGATGCCTAAATAAAGCCTTTAATTGCAAGATTACTCCAGTAAGTTCTCCTAATCAACTTCCCGAGATGGGTACTCGTAATATTGCATTTTTTTAAAAAAAGAGAAAACGCAGTGCCATTATTCCTCTTTCTTCCTTCAGAGATATTTGAGCATCTCCTCTAAACAAGAATGCCTAACTGGCCACCCCTTAGTTCCATTCCTGCAGTTTGTTCTCTGCGTTCATATTCTGGGTTTACATTTCTGTTTTATATATTCATATTCCTTAGAACGTCTCTACTTCTGTTTCCTCTATTTCACAAATGAAGGCCTCATATGGATAATCAGATAGAGCCAGCCTGTGGCCATGGCTTATGTTCCTCAAACTGCAATATTTCCTAACAACTTGGGGTGGGAGGAGAGAAATTATTTTCACACACAACCCCAACCGCATTTTCCAAGCTCTGGATATTCCAGCTCCAGAACAGATCATCTTCACAGGGTCTCCAGACTAGTTTGTAGGCCTATACCAGAATTTCTCATGACAGGATGGAATTTTTTTTACTCTAAGAAAAATAACTTAATTCTCTCTCTGTCTTTCTCCCACCCACCCCTCTCTCAATTTCCTTATAGCCAGCATCATGTGCTTAGCAGAAATGTGTGTCCTGGCCTAAACCTTATCTGACCAGCTACAAGCAGAATGAATCTTTGTTGAATTACTGCTGATTGATTGTAATGCCTGATTATTGCTGAAAATTAAATTCAACTGCAATATTTATGCCGGTGGTGGTTGTTGATCACTGCTACTATACATCCTTCCCTATGGTTCCTGATTGCTCATTTACTTCTCCTTTTGCTTTGAGAAAGTTTTGTGTGCTTTTTCAAAGGCTGCTGAAGGACAAAATTAGAAAAATGAATGTTAGTTTGTCATTATAACAAGAAAACAGGGCACAAATCTTCTACAGACCTCTACATTATGACAGTGGCAGAGAAACATAATATTTCCCGGCATATTAGCATAGAAATAGCTTTGTTTCCTATTACTTGGAATAGTTTCCCTCACTCCTCCTTTGTCTTTTGGCTGTCAAAACGAAGGCAACAGCCTTCAGAGTGAATTCACCCTCATGGACCGGTCTGCCAAATAGGTCTTGAAATATGTGCGTAATAAAATCGTCAGAGCTCACCTGTTTCAGTCACTCAAGGTTGGGGGGATGGGAGATAAAGACAGTCATGGTAGGGAAAGGATAGGGGCCCAACTGGCCATATTCTTTCTCTTTAAAAAAACACAGAGGAGGGTGGAAATCAGTGGCACATAAGAAACAGCACATGTTTACAAATTTGTCTGACAAATGTTGGAAATGTACAAATCATGATGGGACGTATTATCATGCATGGTGGTCTTGCGTGAGGGCAAAGAAATATTGGGTTAAAATACATATATGGCTCAAAGAAAAAACTAATCTGAATATAGAGTTTAAGCCAGAAATGTTTCTACTAGGTATTATGCCAGGAAAGGTTAATATACAGGATAGATATATTATACTACATATCTTGACTGCCACTAGAACAGCTTGGGCCCGAATGTGAAAAAATTAAAATATACCTAAGGAAGAAATAATCATACAAAAAAAATCTTAGACTGTGCTGAGATGGACAGAATGACATTGAGAATCAAAAAAGAGAGGACTCTGTGTATTACTCAACCTGGAATAGATTTTATGATTGGTTGGAGAGGAAAAACAATGCATTTGGTGGTACTAAGACGTGATGTAATTAATATTAAGTGCACTCAGACAATATGATGAATGACAACTGGAACAGTTTGTAGAAATTAACTGAAAACTGAAATGTTAAGATGATGGAATATTAATAAACTTATTACTAAAAAAAAGGACAATCCTTGACAGTAATTAAAAGTCTTGGTGCATATCTTCTCATTTGAGAAAAATAGATTTTACGGCATTTCTATCAATACATTTAGCATAGGAGTCAGGGACAGTAATAATGGTTTTCCTAGCTCATAAACCAGTGTTTGGTGCAGGCTGCTTTTGCATCTCTGGAGTTCCACCTGTTGAGTGGTAATGACAGTGAGTCTGTTCTCCCAGAGAAAAACCCTTGCTGAGAACAACTGAAAGTTGAGATGCCGAGATCAGAACAATCCCTTTACCTTTTGTCTTCCTTTTAAAAATATGAAAACAGAGCACAAAAAAGCAAAAACAAAAAAACAAACCAACCAGAGAAGGCAGAATCCTATAAACAATTTTTCAGAAGCAGCAGGATGAACGATTGAAACGTCTCTGAAGCTCAGCTGTGTCGAAACACAGGCCCGGAAGGAACTGTGTACTTGTCACACACCGACTGTGGAACACTCAAAAGCAAGGTCAGACTTTCTCAGTGTGATGTCCTCCACAAGTTTTTGGCTATGTAACCCCAAGGATTCCACAGCAAGCTCTGGAGGAAAATCATTTAAACAGATGAGATATTCAAATAACTATTTATTATTGCAGTAGTTACATTTCTATTGTCCCCTTCCCCCTGTGATTTCAAGGCACAATGCTTTGTTCTTTTTCTCATGATTTTATCCTCACAATTACCCTGTGAGATGGGCCTCATATAGACTCCCCTCTAAAGGAGGCCAATTCTCCATTTGGGTGTGTGTGTGTGTTGTGTCGTTACAGTCGTTACCGACTCTTCATGACTCCATATCCATGGAGTTTCTTGGCAGGAATACTGGAGTGGTTTGCCAGTTCCTACTCCAGGCGCCTACAGCACCTGGTATTCCTCGGAGGTCTCCCATCCAAGTACTAACCAGGGCCAACCCTGCTTAGCTTCCAAAATCAGGCGAGATCGGTACAATATATAATTGTGTGCTGTCAATTCAGTTCTGACTTCTGATAACTATTTTCAGGGTTTTCTAGTTAGAGCAGTGCTCCCCAACCTTTTTGTCCCCACGGACCGGGAAATTTTTGAAAAATTTTCTGTGGCCCAAGCTGGGGGGGGGGGAGGGGGGGAGAATGCGAAAGGGGGTCCGGCGGGGAGGCAAATGGGGGGGTTGAAAGCAAAGGATGGGAGGGAAGGAGGAGGGGGAGGCACAAGAGCGGCGGCGGCGGCACTCACTGGCTTGGGGCGTCGGGTGTGCCACCCCCCCCCACACGGGCGGGGTGGGGGGGAACCCGGGGCTCCTGAGCAGGCGGGCCCCCGCCTCATCCTCTGGCGCCGGGGCCAGGAGCCGCACGCGGGTCTCGCTGCTGGCGCCCCGCTTGCTCCTGCTGCCGCCGCCGCCGCCATGGGCCTCCTCCTCCGCCGGGGAAAGCGAGCGGGGCGCCAGCAGCAAGACCCGCACGCGGCTCCTGGTCCCAGCGCCCCGCGCGCGGCACCCGCCCAGTCGCGCCGGGAAGCGCCCTCGCGGCACCGACGAGCCGCCTCCTCCTCTTCCTGCTCCTGTTCTTCCTCCTCCTCCTCCCGCCGCCGTTCGCCCCCCGCCGCCGCCACAATCGCCCCCCGTCCCGCCGCCGCCGCCGCCACCCCTCCGCAATTGCCCTCGCTGCTGCTCCTTCGGCGGCAGCAGGAGGAGGAGGAGGAGGAGGAGGAGGAACCGGAGCAGGAGCAGGAGGAGGAGGAGGCGGCTCGTCGGTGCCGCGAGGGCACTTCCCGGCACGGCCGGGCGGGTGCCGCGCGTGGGTCTCGCTGCTGGCGCCGCGCTTGCTCCTGCTCCTGCTGCCGCCACCGCCGTGGGCCTCCTCCTCCGCCAGCGAGCGGGGCGCCAGCAGCGGGATCCCGGGGGGAGGAGGAGGAGATGATGGGCGCCTCCGCCTCCTCTTCCCCAGAGGAGAACAACGGACCGAGGAGAGCCCGGTCTATTGGGCCACCGCCAACACCGCCGCGTCCCTCCTGGCGGAGCTATTTCGCGGCTGGCCGGCCCGGGAGGAGGGGGGGGGGGAGGAGGGAGGCAAAGGCGGTGGCGGCGGCTCCTCCTGTGCTCCTCCAGCCTTCCTCCTCCACCGGCCGCCCGCGGGAGAGAAGAGGAGGAGGAGGAGGGCGGCGGAGGAAAAGTGGAGGAGCCTCCCCGGCCTCCCCAGGCGGCCCGGTGCCGACCGGTCCACGGACCGGCACCGGTCCGCGGACCGGGGGTTGGGGACCACCGAGTTAGAGAATACAACATAATTGGTTTACCATTCGCTTCTGCTGGGGCCACCTTGGGACAGGTTAGCTTGCCCAAGGCCACAGAAGTTGGCTCTTCTCGTTGGAGACCCAGTGGGGAATCAAACTCCCAACCTCTGGAACTGTCACAAGATACCTAAACCACTGAGCTCTCCAGCCAGCTTTGTGGAGTAGTAGTAGCAGAAGACTATCCTCCTACGGATGTGTCTTCTGTTTCTACAGCTATCTAATCCAAGTCTAATATGGATTATATATCCATATATATATAATCCATATCAGACATGGCGTACATCTGAGCATAGAATCATAAAGTTGGAAGAGACCTCAAGGGCCATCTAGTCCAACCCCCTGCCCTGCAGGAACCCCATCACAGGACTCCTGACAGATGGCCATCCAGACTTGGCTTAAAAACTCCAAAGAAGGAGAATCCACCACCCTCCATATAATATATACACACCGCGGGGTATATGGGTATTCCCCGTGGTACAGTGGTTAAATGCCTGTACTGCAGGTAAAACTGTGCTCACGACCTGGGTTTCAATCCCAGGTAGTAGACTCATGGTTGACTTAGCCTTCCATCCTCCGAGGTCGGTAAAATGAGTACCCAGCTTGCGGTGGGGGGGTGCAATGTGTAGCCTGCATACTGTAATCAAAACTGTAAACTGCTCAGAGACTACTTGAAGTGGTATGGGGCGGTATATAAACAGAACACTTTGCTTTATAAAGAGAAAGGAGTGCCAAGGATTGTGATTGAGGACTTTGAAATTGCCCTGGTGCAACAGAGCCAGTGGGCACAGAGGTTGCCTGGTCAGTCTCCTTGTTCAGCTCTGATGCATTGCAATTGAGATTTGTTTCTAACTGTACATCTGGGCAAATAACGTTGCATATGCAATGTTGTGCAAATTACGACCATCTTCTGTCCTCTCTTCCAGTTATATTTAAGCTGCTATATCGCTGGGGAGCTGAAGGTCACCAAAGAAGATTATGGCTCATCATGTCCCTACTGCCACCCTGATACACTTAACTACTATGCTGCATTGCCAATTTATATTCTTCCTCTGACAGTCTCCCTTCTGGGTGGCCATGGGTTGGTGACCCAGCCTGGTGTCAAGACCACGGTTGTAGGACCCCATATGAGGCAATGACAGGTCCTCCACCTCCACTATTAGTGCTGAAATTGACCTTCCACCCGCTCCATGGATCCTGGAGCAGCAAGGGCTGGTCCTCACCAAGGGGACAGATGGTAGGAGGGGGCCCTGCCCCGGCCTTCACTGCAAGTCATAAGAATGCAGTGTCCTTCTTCTAACTAGGCACTACCCATTCTGCTTTTGCCTTCATCCCATTCCCCAGGTGACTCATTCTTCTCTGGATTCCCTCCTGGGGACTTTTACCTGCCCTCTTCACTCTCAGGCTACCAGGCCACCAGGGCTTCCTGACAGTCCCCTCATGGTTCCAAGGCAGACTACCCATTGGCAACCACTGAAATATTCACCTCACTCCTATCTGTTCTGCAAGGTAGACTAGACTTGAGAGGCATACTCAGCCTCTCCACTGGGGTTGTTGGGTCACCATATTCAATTCCTCCTTTGAGGAAGGTCAGGTCAACAGCTTCTATAGCTCGGCCCAACCTGACTTGATATACAGGCCCTGTCCTATCTTCGGTCTGGGAGTTGGCTTTCTGCCCTTAGAGCAAGCCTTTCTTGTAGGCCTAAGTATCTGAAAGTTTTGTTGAAAGAACTTGAGGCATGGGGGACATGCTATTCCCTTAGATCCTGCTGTGTCTGGCCATCACTTCTTGGTTAAGGACTCCTTGTAGACCAGGAATGCCCAAACTTCAGCCCTACTGATGTTTTGGACCACAACTCCCAGAATTCAAAGTTTAGATTGCCAATGGCAAAGGACTGTGGGAGTTGTGGCCCAAAACATCTGGAGGGCCGAAGTTTGGACATGCCTGTTTTAGACTCTTAGGGCACATCTGCTCTGCAGAGTAGCAGATGCATCATGCTACTTTAACTACCACCCCTCCATCTTTCCAAATCTTGGGCTTTATAGCTATCTGAACTACTCTGGATTCTCTACTGTAGTCTCTCTAGCAGAGCATGGCATTCCAAGCAACTCACTAAAACTACAAATCCCAGGATTCCTTAGGATAGAGGCTTATCAAACTGTGTAATGCTCCTGGTTCATTGCCCCCAAGTCTCTCAATCCTATTATATACAGAAATGTACTCTCTATGAATCCTGTTTTGTAGGTCAGATATGAATCGTGTTCAAGTAACAGACATCAGTTTTGTTCATGCTAAGGGGTGTGTAGAACTGCAGTTGTTGCCCTACAAAGGACAACTTGTTTGGCTGACTGGATCAAAGTAGCTGGGTGACTGACATGGAAAACATTCCAGGCTGTCAATATTAGTAGCATCTGGCTAACCAACAGCCCCCTTCAGCAATATAACAATATAACAATGGCAATAGCAATGATCTGACACCCTGCAAATGCAGTGTACCATTAAGCAAGAATAGGCTTTCATTTCCCTTGATAAGAGAAGTGGCAATAATGTAATTTTCCCCTTCATCTCATTAGACAAAAAAAATGAATTCAAAAGAGAGGGTGTCATTTCCATTGACATCACAATTAGAAATGGGCCGAACATTTGGAAACTACAACGAATGCCCAGCGATTCCTTCATGGCTATTCTTCTGCTTTAGCGGAACATAAATGTATGCCACTGTTGAGTGTGCATGCCTGTGCATTTTATAGTGGATAGTCTATGAAATGGCAATTAACTCTCTTGAATAGTTTGATTAGGCCAGCCCTAACTTGTGCCAACCTCCTGTCAAATGCAGCTCTAATATCCTCCTGTTTTATCCTGCCTGGTGCTTGGCAACTCCCTCTTTTTTCAGTCTCGGGTGGGCAGCAAAATAAAAATTAAAAAAAGGAAGCTGATCAAACTTTTGACGGATTACTACTTACTAGGTATTGATGATTTCCTGGAAGCCCGTGAAAGTGTACAATGGATGGAACCCTTCTCCTGGTGCCTTGTGGCAGTTCTTCCATCACACATGACAGATCACAGGCTGCCAGCCTAAGTCTTCAGGAACTGCTTAGCCTCCCTGGGCCTCCAGAGGTGAGACGTGTAAAGGAACTGGCAAACTGAGGTGCTAAAGCTCTCAGCCCTGTGAACAGTCTCTCTTCTCTTCCCACCTGCCTGGGCTCAAAAAAGCCTGTTCACACCCTTTGTGGGTTCTTTGAAAACCTCTTTACTTTGCTGCTCATTCTGACTCACCTTAGTCAAAAACATAGAGGCAATCTTAAAAAAATATAATGATGTTTCTCATTTTATATATATATACAGTATATAATTCATTGGCATCTTTCAGTCTCGAAAGACTATGGTATCAAGCCTGGAGTAGAGATCCTAAAAACAACACCTAGTGTGACTAAATAGACCAATTCGGGAATGGCAGTCTCTACCACACTGGGGGCAGATGTATTCTGTTTCTTGCCCAGTCCTTGAGTTTCGTTGTCCTTGGAAAAGGACCCAAGGCAGCTTACAGTAATGAGGGACAATATACAGTCCAGTACAATTAAGACATGCTCAAGTATTTGAGAACAAGGAATTGAGGGACATCTTACAGCATTAAAAGACAACATTAGTTTAAACGGCACAAGAGAATGCAAGTAGTTAAAGAGAGAGTAAAAAAATCCCATGTAAAAGTTATGAGCGATGGAAACTAACATTGAAAACATAAAGCAATCGCACAAGGTTATAAGTGGTTATAAGCACAAAGGCTATGTGATCATGTATGGTAGATTCATATAAAAGGCACATAATAAGTAGTCCATCATTTAGGGAAATCTTGCCGACTATGGCAGTTGCCTCACTCTGTCTAATGACAGGGCTGGTCAGATACCATCACAGCTACTTCCCTAGAAAGAACTCGGATGTGGAGCACTAAACATGATTTACTTAGCTGCTTCTTCCTTATTCCAGTGTCTGAGAAACAAGAAAATTTTGAGATGATTTCAAAAGGTTTGCTCACACACAGGGGCGTATCTAGGGGGACAGAAGGGTACATCTGCCCTGGGCACAGCAATCTGGGGGTGCCTGGAGGGGGAGCAGGAGGAGGAAGCCGTGCACACTCCCACCGCCCAGCAGTCCTCCTTTCCCCGAAGGCTTGGTGATGGCACCCCCTCCGCTGCCTCCACAGCCATGTGCCAGGTGAGCAGCAAAGCAAGCAGGCGGGCGGGAGCACGGTTGCCGCAGCACCCCTCCTCTTCCTTGCCTTGGTGGGAGATGTGTAAGGTGCACACATGCATGCACATGCACACACACACCCCTCGCCTGCAGGGTTTGGCCTCCATTGCCAGGTGGGTGCAATGCGGTGGGTAGGTGGGGGGCAGGAAGGCCACAAAAATGAACTTTGTCCCCAGGCGCTCCAAATCCTGGCTACGCCTCTGCTCACACAAAAGCAATTCACCACTGTGTGAGGTAAGTATGTGGATGACTGGACAATCAAAGCATCTAAGTATGAATAATTTAGCTCTTCTTTAGCTGGACATTTATTTAAGCGCCTGAGCACATTGAGGGGAGCACAGTGATTTTTCTTCTTGCAGCTTTATGCTGCTTGCTAACAGTGAGGAATTGTTATGGGTCTCAAATGGAGCTGCTGCTCTGCTGGAGATAAGCTTGCTGTTTAGTCAAATGCAGTGGCATTTCTAGAAGCAATAGCATTTATCCGTAGCAAAGATGCTCCGTATTCATATTGTTCTTCGGAGGATCAGCTGCCAATGGGCAATTGGCTAGGCATCCTAAGCTTTATAGTGAAGGGTAGTCAGGCGTTGCACGCAAGCAGATAGCTCTTGATGCTAACTCGTGAATGACTTTTTAGCAGCACAGGTAACGCTGGGGTGGATTATTTCAAGAGGACATTTACAAAATTGCGAGGTATAAACAGAAAATAATATCCAATTAAATAGACTAAAAGCAAAAGTCCAGGTTTGCAATAAATAAATTTTAACCTCACTAATATTTGAAAACTTTTTTTTCAAATCTGTAAGACAGCTCTGTGCTTTATGAAGCGTTCATGTGGGTTGTGATTTACAATTAAAGTCTTCATTTGTGTGCAATGATATAATGAGAAAGAACAGTACAGCATGAAACAGTAATTGAGGAAGACCTCAGGAAATAAATTGTCTGGCACCCAAAATCAATACTCAACCAGGCCCTAAAACAAAAAGAAAAGTTTCAGGGGAGTTTTTCCACACCAGCAAATCTGGCATATGAACTAATTTGCTGCCTTTTCATGACAGCTAAAATATGCTACTTAAATCACCCACATCACTGCTCTAATGTTAGGGCCTGGTACAACATTCAGACAGATTCCTCTCTTTTGCAGCTACACTCTCTGAAACACTCTTTTCTTCTGAGCTACCTTGTTTGACTAATTTATGACAAGAGTGGCAGGCCATTAGTTGCTGTTGCTTTTCCAAGAAGTGGAAATGGTGGTGTGTGCACTCATTATATTGACATCTCCTCAACAGGCTATGCCTAGAGATGGGTACGAAATGAAAAACAAAACACTGTTTCATTGTTCCGTTAGGTAACATTACTTCGTTACGTAATGAAATGGTAGGATGTGTTTCCTTTCTTTTCATAATGAAATGCCATTTTCTCCCTCAACAATGAAATGATTTGTCCTAAAGGAATCAATGGCTGCCGAATCCAAAATCAATTACAAAGATTTTTTTTCCCTACGGGCACCCCCTTTGGAGCTTAATAACTCAGCTCTCTGACCCCAGAACCTCTCCAAATTTCAGGTGCTTACCTAGAATGACTTGAGGAAGCTACCCTGCATAATATATTCAAAAATATGGATCGCAGCCATGTTTCAGCATGCCTGCAATACCTATTTTGGAGTACATAAAATGTACTCGAAAACTGGTATCACAGCAGCCATGTTTCAGCACCAGAATTGCTGGGGAGCAAGTTTGAACTCTTCCCTGTAAACCCCTGGAATTTGGAAAGGTTTGGGATTCAAAGGGGGTGCCCCTAGGAAAAAATCATTTCTAACTGAGCAAGAGAGAAGCCGATAATTGCTTGCCCAAAGAGGGTGGCAGTAGTTAATTGAAAAAGTTCCCCTGTGCAAACTATTAGCAGCTTCTCACTCAATTAGAAATGATTTTTCCTAGGGGCATCCCCTTTGAAGTTTAATAACTCAGCCGCCTGAACCCCAAACATTTCCAGATTTCAGGGGCTGACAGGGAAGGGCTTGAGGAAGCTCATCTGCCATTTTGGTGCCTCTAGGACCCAGGGGAGCATTGTGTTTCATTTCATTTCATTTCATTTCGTTATGAAACTACAGTACTTTAAAATTCATTAGCAAGGAATGAATTGAAACTACTTAAGAAATGAAACGAAACACTCTTTTTCCATTTCAAATACTTATTTGTACATTACAGTGTGAAAGAAGAAGTTTGTGCTCAACTGGAAGAAAGACACCTTTCAAATCATATTCAAAGTGGCTTATAAAAAATAGCCATGAAACAAAATGAAACAAAAAAATCTTAAAATGTCATTGTTTTCACTGCCATTGGGGCACATTATTGGGGGGAGGGGGAAACAGAACAAGAATCCAATACATGAACCTTACTGTTTACATCGGATCTAAAGAAACCTTTTTTTTTTAAAGTTTCTGTGCTTCCTTGACTGGAGCTGGACTCTGTGATCCGTAGGGACTATACTAGCTCTGCAATTCTAAGATAACTAAAAGGTAGAACATATGCAACATGAGAAGATTAAGGGTTTAAGGCTGTAGCAAATACTAGGAGACTTTCTTATCATCAGTAAAAAAAGAAAGGTTAAGAAAGAAGCTCTGTGAGATTTATTCATCACTGCACAAAAATGAAAAGAGTGGCATTTTGTCAACAATTGTATTCACCAAAAATGTGTCTCTGTGTGAAGTGTGCATATGTAAAGTATGTGCATGTGTGTAGGCTTATCTGTCGGTGTATGACTTTTTCACCCCAAATGCTGAAATGCAGGGAAAAAAAGGTTTAGTAAGTATTTATATCCCTAGGTCAGTGATGGCGAAGCTATGGCACGGGTGCCAAAGGTAGCACTCGGAACCCTTTATGTGGGCACCCAACATTGCCCATTCACAGCCACCTGTATACAGCTTAAATGACTGTATTGGCACTTTGCAAAATAATTAGTGTGTGGGTTTTGAATTGCAGTTTGGGCACTCTGTCTCTAAAAGTTTCGCCATCACTGCCCTAGGTTCTTGCATCTCTAAGTCAACAGCTTAAGGCTCTGGATTAAAGGGACAAATAATTTGACATATTCCTAAAATGATTTTATGTCTGTTTCTCTTAAAAAGAAACAAAGCCTGTTTCTTTTCAATTTGGACTTTACAATATCATATAATAGTCTTGGAACTGCAGAGCTGTCAGGGACCTATTGATCATCAAGTATAACCCCTGTCAAGGAGGCACAGTGGGGAATCAAACTCTCAACCTTTGGTGCTGCAACTTTATGTTTGAATGCAACCTTTATTTTTGCCAGAATTTATAGAGGGTGTGCTGGCTCAGTGGACTAAGGCTCCAAAAACTGTTGGCTGCAAAGTTAGAAGCTCAGCGGTTAGAAGCACATAAAATGCAAGTAGATAAATAGGTACCAACGTAAAAAGTGGGAAGGTAAAACAATGTTTCCTTGCAACCATGCCGGCCACGTGGCCATGGACTTGCACAACACTGGCTCTTTGGATTGAATATGGAGATGAGCACTGCCCCTAGATGTCAGACACGACTAGCATGCATGTGGTGGTGGAAAACCTTTACCTTTTTTTATAGAGGTTACTGTGGCTTTGAAATTATAGCGTTAAAATAATTGACAACAGTAATGTCAGCATCAGATCCATCCCAACCTATGTAAATAGGAAGTTAGAGATTTCCTTCTCTTTTCTTCTTTTGTACATATTATATCTATCTATCTATATCTATATCTATGTCTATCTATCTATCTATCTATCTATCTATCGATAGATAGATAGATAGATATAGATATACACCATCGAGTTTCAGCACTCTAGCCATTGAGACACCATGCTGCAATATAAGAAAGTGAAAGACAAATAATGTTCAATATATATATTGACTTTTACCTCTCCCCCTATATGTTCTCCTCTATCAACATTGCTGCAGATTAAACCAATTTGTAAACTTGTCTGGTGTGTTGATGGATTATACAGGCTATACAGCTAGCACTCGGCCCCTCACAAAGTTCATGGCCTCTTCACCCTGAGCATCTAACATACATAAAGATGTCAATAAATTATTTAGGACAGCACTTTGAAAAATCATTGGACATCTTGGCAGATTTCCAGCCATGCTTAAGAAATGCCTGTAATTAAGTGTCCCAAAGTAGAAGAAGTGATTAAAGCTTTCCTTCTTCCTGGCATTATCCTTGTATTCTTGCAAGCGAAAGCAATCGTGGTTTCTTTTGTTTTGTTTTTAAGGCAGTTATTCTCAACCTTTCTAATGTCATGACCCTTTTATTCATGTTGTGGTGACCCCTTGCCCTGCTTGGAAGAGGCCACAAGCCCCCTTTGACAGGCCACTGCCGCAGGGGCCATAGAGAACTTCCCTCTACAGGCTCCCTCAGCCAATCGCAGCCTCCGGTGCCCTTGACGGACATCCCCTCCAACCTATCAAGCTGTAACTCAATCTTCCCCTCTCCCCCCCCTCCAGACCCAAGCTGTTTGTGCCTTTTTCTTCACTGGCTCATGGTGACCCCTGTGAAATGGTTGTTCAACCCCCAAAGGGGTCCCGACCCCCAGGTTGGGAACCACTGTTTTAAGGGAAAGGAAATGTTCAGACAAAGTTGAAGGGACCAAAGGCCTTCAAGGAAAGACTGAAAAAGCTGGACATGTTCAGCCTTGAGAAAAGAACACTGAGGGGAAGTATGAAGGCATTTTTCAAATACTTGAAAGGCATTAATACAAAGGAGGAGCAGGATCTGTTCTCCATCATCCTGGAGTGCAGGACACACAATGATGGGTTTAAATTACAAGAAGCCAGATTATGAATAAATATTAGGGAAAAGATGCTCTGAGCACATCTGATCTTGCCTGATTTCAGAAGCTAAGCAGAGTCGGGCCTGGCTAGTACTTGGATGGGTGACCACCAGGGAAAACCAGGTGCTGTATATTACCACTCCAGTATTCCTGACAAGAAAACTCCAGTATTCCTGATAAGAAAAACTCCATGGACATGGGGTCATGAAGAGTTGGCCATGACTGTAACAACACAACAACAAAAACTGTCAGATCAGTACTGTACAACAATGGAACAAATTAGCTCAGGAGCTGGTGAACACTTCAATGCTGGATGCATTCAAGAAAAAAATTGGACAGCCATCTGCCAGATTGGCTTTGATTAAAATGCCTGCACTAAGCAGCAGGTTGGACTTGATGACCTTATAGCAGGCATGGCCAAACTTTGGCCCTCCAGAGATGTTTTGGACCACAACTCCCACAGTCCTTTGCTATTGGAAATACAGGGTTGGAATTCTGGGATTTATGGTCCAAAACATCAGGAGAGCCAAAGTTTGGACATGCCTGCCTTATAGGCGCCTTCCAACTTACTGTACTATATTTTTCTGTCTATAAAATGCTACCATGTATGAGATGAGCTCTGCCCCTCCCCAGTTTTCCAACCCAAAATTACACTTTCACAACCACCCATTTCTCTCTTCAGCTTACTTCCAGACAACCCTCGATTTTTAGTCTTAACAATTTTAGACAAAAATGTAGTCTTATACACAGGAAAATTCTGTGATTATATTGCTCTGTAATGACTGTTCTTCAGATGTCCCATTGAAGTCGTTTGTATTAATATACAAGTTTTTCGCTAGGAAGGAAACTAGATGGGGTTATTAGCTGTGTTCAGGAAGGGAATATTCCTTTTGGATGCCATCTGAGCACCAAGTTGTGCAGGAAGTGAGATATTTAGTCAGCCTGCCCCCATATTTTGCATTGCAAAATCTCCAACCATTGAATATACTGGGTGAGGCTTCTTTCAGTCTACAATCACATAAATGTATGCTGCAAAACAAAACAAAACAAAACACACCCAGAGAAATTTAAAAAAAAACCCAATGTGTGCAGCAGCCATAACAAATTGCAATATTGCAGTGTGATTTGAGATTCTGAATATTTTTGCCACTTCACCTTCTGCAAATCTGCTTGGAGCAATTATGTAATTTTATTTCTACCCGCAATCCATTTGTATAAAACATTTATGATTAATTTTTGCAATGCCTAATTGAATTTCATAAAAGGGATTAAATCTTTTAAGCTTTGAAGTGTAACATGGTAATGATTAGGACAGGCTCGACTAAAGTAATTTGCCCTAATTCTTGACTAAACAGCAGCGCAAAACATCCATTAATAGCATCATTTTGAATGCTGCTCTCCTCTTTCTTATTTAGCATTTACTGTTTTCATTTCACCTTATCTGTCAGTCGCATATGATTTAAAGATATTGTGCAAAAAACAACAACACCCTAGGTATAAATTACTCTCAGAGAATTATTAATTATATATTAATAGCTGTCATTAATAGCTAGAATTTTTAGAAATAGGAAATAGACCATGAGAAAGCTTAGATGAGATGGAGCTATTTCTTAAACAGACCAGGGTAGAAGATAAGAGAATCAGGAGGAGCTCCCACTCCCTCCTCACCCACCAAGCTCCGTGGCGGCGGCGCACCCTATCACCCTACCCCCCACACACCAAGCTCCATGGTGCTGGTGGTGGCAGTGGAGGAGGAGGTGGAGTGCCCACTGCCCCCCAAAAAAACACCAAGCTCTGCCATGGTGGTGTGCCTGCTCATCCCACCCACCAAGCTCCATGGCACTGGCGGCAGTGGCGGAGGAGACGTGCCCGCTCGCTCCCCACCAAACTCCACGGTGCTGGCGGCAGCACACCCACTGCCCCCCCAAACCACCACACTCTGCGGCATTGGCGGCAGCAGAAGAGGAATGCCCCCAGGTCAGGAGGCAGGTGGGGACCTGGCGGGCGACTTCTGAGCACCGCATGGGCTACGAGTTGCCCGCGGTCAACGCATTGTGCAGGCTTGATATAAAGTGTAAAGGATAATACATAAAAAGGTTTGAAGAAGAAATAAGGTTGGATGGATAAAGTCTACAACCCCCCCCTATTAGAAATACAAGCAATACCCAGAAATCAATACGGAGAGAAATTTAATACCTTTGAAAAGAGATTCCCCCTCCCGCTCAAAAATATAGTAATAAAAAAATTGTCAGAGCCACGCAGCTTTTAAAAAAAAAAATATCAAAAGTTTCATTGCAACAGTTCGAAAGGGGCCTGATGTTGATGAAGGCTAAATGTTAAGTCCTTTAAGATAATTATCAAAATATTTATAACAGAAAGAAGCTTTCTTTGGGAAAAATAAGGAATATATTGAGAAAAATGGGCAATAGAATTCAAGATATGGGTAGAGATGTAATGGAGAAGAAGATGTAATTAGAGAAGATATACCGGAAATAATTTAATTAGAAAAGACTCTGGGAAATGAGAGTTTGAGACCAGAGTATTACCATAAAAAAAAACTTCTAATACCTAATTAGAAATACTTCTAATTATCTAAAGTGAAAAGATTTCATTAAAAAGATTTAATTCCAAAAATAAACAACTAACTGATTCTGGAACTATAGACCTATTTCCTTAATAAGCCAAGATGATAATTGATTTATATATTTATTTATTTCATTTATTTGACTTTCATACCACCCATCTAGCCCTAGGGCTACTGTGGGAAGTTTACAACATAAAAATCACAGTATAGCAAAGTAACATTTAAATAACCAAAATATAAACAACATAATATAAACAAACTATAACTACATAAATCAACAACAATAAACTAAAATAAAACTAAAATAAAAGATATTGTAATTGAAGACTCTGGTCCCAGGGGAGCCACATTTAAGTATCCATAAGTGTGTGTAAGTCAGAATGGGTTGCAGAAATTTAAAAAATAAACAACACTTGTTCCTAGAAGACAACCTTGACCACTGAATTGACAGAAAGGCAAGATACAAGTGAAATTAATCGACTGATCAGTAATAACTGAATACATCCAACCTCTGGTTTTGGAAACTATTGCACCTCGAAAAACTTAGTTTTATTTTTCCACTAAAGGGGTTGTTATGTCACACAGTAATATTACTGTAATCTCAGCAGAATAGATTAGAATGATGTCTCCCATAATAAATCATATACACAAGGGCATAAAAGTTAATATAAAAATTAATTATCTGCTGATTGACAAGTCATTACAGGATGGGCTACTGTAACAAAGTTTAATTCCCTCCACCCCCATTTTAATAAGATGAAGGATTTTGATGTAGTTGTTTAAGTATTTATAACTACTCATTTGAGCCAAGCTGATGCAAAGCAGGGAAAAGATATTAAAAATTCATCTGTCTGCACTGCTCTGCCTACTGCCCAGTCCATGCAGGCAATGATTTATGGAATCCAGATTATGCTGTTGGATGTCTTCCACACACGATTATCCTTACCCCCAAATTATGCCTGACGTGCGATTTGAGCCTTTGCCTTTATGACTTAATTTGAGTTCTCCACTGCTGGTCCTCTTTTGCTGCTGACCTGGATGCCATGTTTGCTTCAGGATAAAATCATAAAATCATAGAGTTGGAAGAGACCTCAAGGGCCATCCAGTCCAACCCCCTGCCATACAGGAACCGCCATCAAAGTACCCCTGACAGATGGCCATCCAGCCTTTGCTTAAAAACCGCCAAAGCAGGAAACTCCACCACCCTCCATGGCAGCATATTCCATATGTGGTGGAATTGCTTACGCTAGGGCAGCCTTCCCAAACCTGGTGCTGTCGTCCTGTTCTAGATGCCAGTTCCAGGCATGCCTGAACATTAGTTGTGCTACTTAAGGTTGATAGGAAATGTAGTCAAAGACCTTTGCAACCCATCATGTACAACAGCATCAATGGCTGCTGTGCATGAATTAGGCAGAATCTAACCTTCCTACTGTTTGCTCTCTTTTTTTAATGCGAGAACAGAGACATGGATCTGTTAGGCACTAGCCTGATTACTAAAGATGTCTTGGCTTTATCTAGAAACAGAGAGAGCCTTTGTCAGACTGCTTGACAATACGACTGGCTCCATTGAATTAATAACACCTTCCTATAATGGCTAGACTCCTATGAGTTCAAGGTAGACGAGATGTATTGAAATAATGGAATTTACACACATGTTGACTCATTATTGAGTAACTGATCCAATGGCTCAGTGCTTGGTGGATGTACCAATTGGATTTTGGCCTATATGGTTAAATTCCCAGCTTTGATTTCTATTCTGCCTTCCGATGGATGCCTTGAGTCTTGAGAACAAGCCAGTTTTCATGGCCCAAGCTGTACATGTTTGTTGTCCAAAGATACTGCTGGCCATATGGTTGGAGAACGCTTTCTGTTTTCTGGCCCATCTGCATAATCCTCCCTGAAAATCAAAGCAGAGTAGCACCCGTTGTATGTGATTTATTTTAGAAGATTAAGTAAAGTAGTAAAGCCCAATTTCGTATTGATTTTGGCAAGTTGATGTGATAAAGTTTTATGAGATGTTAATACGCTGGTTGCAGGGGGAGTCTTAATTTGTGTTCCTGCGTATATTACATGCTTTAAAAATGCATTATTTCTTTTTGTTGCAATTGGCAAAACATGGTGTACCATTTTAAGGGACAGTATTTTTTCTTCTTTCTTCTTTTCTGGCCCATAAGTGTTTAAGGCACCATAGAGTTAACATCTCAGTGAACTCAGTGTGGGGAAAAAGACTACTACAGGCATGTCCAAACGTTGGCCCTCTTGATGTTTTGGACCACAGCTCCCAGAATTCTAAGCTTAGATTGCCAGTGGCAAAGGACTATGGCAGTTGTGGTCCAAAACATCTGGAGGGCCGAAGTTTGGACGTGCCTGGACTACTAGGGGCTTAGAGGTTGCCTCTCATCATGATGGGATGATCCGTGATCCAGCTACTTGGTTTTTGCTCTCAGCAGCTTATTGGCAACAGGTTCTAGGGAGATAAAGTGCAGCTTTTGAAGATTCTTTGTTGGGCCACCTTTCCATTAGACAGGTAATGTGCAGTACCTGCTAGGCAAGGGACCTGGGGAAATGTTTTGAACTACAAATCCCATCATTCTCAATTCTTGGAATTCCACTTGACATTATAGACATCTAAACAAAATAAAATAAAAGCCGCCTTGGGTCCTTTTCCAAGGAGAGAGGTGGGGTAAAAATGCTCTAAAATAAATAAATAAATAAATAAATAAATAAATAAATAAATCTGGCTCAGTTGGAAGAAAATCCTACACTAGCAGTGGGCGGCTTCGTTTCAGAGCAAGAAGCTAGGTCAAACAAGGCCTTCCAGTTTAGGACTTTTTCCTAAACTGTCTGTCAGGTGGAATTCTCCCAGAATGGAGAATTACAGCATTTGTTGTCCAAAAATTCCAAAAATCCATCTAGGGCAGCGTTTTTCAACCGCTGTTCCGCGGCACACTGCTGTGCCGTTGGACCTTGGCTGGTGTGCCGTGGAAAAATTCTTCCCACACCAGCAAGGCAGCGGTTGTGTAGTTCCTCCCCAGGTCCTGGGGAGGAGACCGGACTACCTTTCCCGGCGTGCTTTGCTTTGCGCGCCAAGGAAAGGCTGGCCGTGGGCGGGGAAGGAGAAAAAAAAGGAGGAGGAGGAGGAGGCTGACTGGAGAGCGAGAGAGAGCCGGGAGACCCACGAGGCCGAGCCAGGTAGGAGCGGGCGTGCGCACCCCTCGGCGGCCCTTAATGGTCATTTTTTGGTGGGGGGGAACAAAGTCGGCCGCCGGTGCGCTCTCCAGCCACCTCCACCCAGCACCTGCGGCCGCCCTGGAAGAGGACGCGGGGAAAGAGTGGAGGGGAGCGGCGGCAGGCTGCCTTTTCCTCCCGCCGTTGCGCCCTCCTGCCTGCTGGCCACCTCCGGGGCTCCGGCAGGAGGCGAGGGGGGGGGAAATTCCCAGCATGGTCCTGCGCCCAAGCCCCCCGCCCCAGGCCAAGCGGCGGCACACAGCACCCCCACCCACCCCCACCCAGCACCTGCGGCCGTGCGGGGAAAGAGTGGAGGGGAGTGACGGCAGGCTGCCTTTTCCTCCCGCCGTTGCGCCCTCCTGCCTGCTGGCCACCTCCGGGGATTCCTCTCACCTCGCCCGCGTGGAGGAGGAGGATGCGGACCGGCTGCCTCCTCTTGCGGGGCCTGGAGGGCGGGCTGGGCTCGACGGCCGGCGGCGAGGAGGGCCCGGGGGGGGGAAGGCCGTCTGTGGAGGAGGCGGGAGCCGAGAGAGCCCCGGGACGGCCCCTTCCTCGGCCGAGTCGCTTTCTTCCTCCTCCTCCTCCTCCTCCTCCTCGCTGCTGGCGTAAGCCACGAGCGACATGTCTCCCGCGGCGGGTCCTACGCGAGACCGGGGCTACGTCTGCCGGACTAGGCTGCACCGCCCAAACCCGCTAGGCCCGGCCGGTCGCCATGGCAACGCCGACGCCGCGGCCGGCCGTGCGGAGGGGCCTTGGCGCCTCCTGAGCGGGGCATGCTGGGAGTGGTAGTCCTCCTGCCCTAGCCGGAGCGACCAGGGCCGCGAGGGCGAAAGCAAGGACCGGAAACGCAGGGGGAGCCCGCGAGCCAGCATAAGTGACTCTGCCAGCAGTTGGACAGCCAGCCACCACCCCGTGGTCACTTCACAGCCACAGAAGGCCAGGAAAGGGTAACCCCATGCCAAATAATCCCAAGGGAAAAAGAGGGAAGGTGTTTTGGAGGCAGAGAGATGCCCCCCCTCTTGGGAGCTGGAAGGGCCTCAGGGGAAGGAAGGGGAGGGGAAGAGGGAGTATGAATTGGTGCCTTATTAACAAGTGAACCTGTTGCACGATTTCATGGGATGAGTGGCCCAGGTGACCCAAGGGTGTCACCTACTTTTGCTGCAAGAGACTTAACAAGGGTGCTACCCCTTCCCCACCCGAGATTCAGCATCACATCCTAGGCGAGTGTCGCTTGGCCTCTTCTTCTCGAGTGAGGAGGAGCGGGGTGATTCTGGAAGCCAGTTGCAGTCAGGACTGCTCTTGTGGGGCTCCTTCTCAGGCAGGCATGTCCAAACTTCAGCCCTCCAGATGTTTTGGACCACACCTCCCACAGTCCTTTGCCATTGGCAATCTAAGCTTAGAATTCTGGGAGTTGTGGTCCAGAACATCAGGAGGGCCGAAGTTTGGACTATTTCATAGTAAAGTAATTATAAAATACTTTGTGTTTATTTGATTCCTATTCAAGAGAACTACTGTTTATATATAGTCAATATAGGCACAGAGTTAATTTTTTAAACATTTTCTAATGGTGGTGTGCCTCGTGATTTTTTTCATGAGCCAAGTGTGCCTTGGCCCAAAAAAGGTTGAAAAACACTGATCTAGGGCACAGAGGCATAGCTAGGGCTTCCAGAGCCCGGGGCAATGGTCAGTTTTTGCGCCCCCCCATTGCAAAATATCTGGATGGTGCGTGGGGGGCAGCGGCGGGGTGGTGGTGGTAGGCAATTTGATGCCCCCTAATTGCTGCATCCGGGGCGCCCCGCCCCTTGCCCTCCCCAAGCTACGCCCCTGCTAGGACATGAAATGTATCAATTGACCAAAATGGAGAGTTACGTTTCCCTCCCCCTCCCCCTTTTGATTACTACAACTCTCAAAATATTCCAGATAGCACTGTTTTTGTATCATAAGGGACTCCTTTCCGTGCATTCATTGTCTCCTATAGCTAGGGTAATTAGAAACATGACATCCAGATAGGAAAATCAGCCTGGAGAAATTGTAATTCTTTTTACAGCTTCAAAGACCTAAAGGGAATGTTGAAATTCTGCTTCCGCCTTGGGGGAAATGTTGCCTCTGTCAAAAGGTGGGCAAAGCTACCATGCTTAGCCAAGTACCTTGCAGAAGAGCTATAACTAGGCCAGAGCACTTGGGAACTGGCCTCGGGGCAATAAAATATAGAAAGCGGGATTTCATTCCACTGCTATTTGCCCCAAGAGTTGTTCTCTCTCTTGAGTCCAAAGAGGAAAAGTTAAAGCCACGCATTGAGTCTAGAATCATGTCTGGCTTTTGCATGCACACTTCCTATCCTCTGACAAAGTAGCAGCAGCACAAGCTCATCTACAGAGACATCACTGGATGGAGAAAATAAAAGCCAAGTTTCAAATAATGTACATATCCAGTAGAGTCATACGTTGTGAGTTTACTGGAGAGAGGAAAATAAACAGCAACACCCCTTAGCCCTATTTCCTTTTCTTCCTTTGGGCAGCAAAGCAAAGCAAAAGCCAAGTGTCCTGCTTATACAATATCTTGCACCATAGTGCTTAAAGCACTCTCTGGGCAGTTTACAATTTCATTACGCAAGGTATACCTCTCCCCCCCCCACTCTACCTCAGCAAGGTGGTTCCTCATTTTACTAACCTCAGAAGGATGGAAGGCTGAGTGAGTCTTGAGCTACCTGTGATTGAACTCAGCTCGTGAGCAGCGTTTTGACTGCAGTAGTGCAGTTTAACCTCTGCACCATGAGCCAGGACAGCAGGGATTTCTTTCTTTCTGTCTCTGTCTGTCTGTCTGTCTGTCTGTCTGTCTCTCTCTCTCTCTCTCTCTCTCTCTCTCTCTCTCCTCCCTCTTGCAAGGGTAACCTTTTCTTGAAAGGAGTTCACACCCATGTGTCAGATTGAGAATTGGTGAAAGAAGGTGCTTTTGCCAGGTTACAAACCATGATGTAGATGTGTAATCTCCAGGCTTAACACCGGGGTACGTCAAGGGCCAGATGCAGGGGAGTGGTATGAAGAGACAGATATCTAGTCTCGTGCGCTCCCAGGGGCATCTGGTGGGGCCACTGTGAGATACAGGAAGCTGGACTAGATGGGCCTTTGGCTTGATCCAGCAGGGCTCTTTTTATGTTCTTATGTTCATGTGTGCCAGAAGTTTTTCCTGGCTGTTTGATAAATTCCCAAGGCCAGTGAGGCAGGCATGTCCATCTCCATAAAATGCAGAGTTCAGAAGCATAACCTTGTTGTTGTACAACACCCAGCCAGTGCAGCCAGTGGAATTCTCTAGAGGGAGATTCTGGGAATTCTTCTCCCAACGGTGACCCTTGCCAAGCGTTGCCCTTTATGTGTCACCCAAAGGGAGTGCTGGAACCTCTCTGGTTCTAAAGGGCCAATATCTGCTATTGAACTTTCTCTTCTGCTGCCAGGTTCCCGACAGTTCCAGCCTTCCTCCCAGGACAAGTGTTTTTAATAATTGAGAGCATAGGTATTAAGCTGAAACCAAACATGGGGCTCATTCATGTGGCACAAAAGGAACTAATAAAATATGAAAAAGGTTGGATCTACTTCTCCAAGATAATAGGGAAAGGAACAATAATACCCGATAGTATTCTGCAAGTGGAGTTCATTTGTTCCCTCCTCTCTTTGCAAAGCTTGTGAAAAAGTGCTGATTGTCTGCTGTAGTGACAGATGATTAAGAGGAACTGCCAACTCATATTATTTGAAACGGGACCTTTTATTTCTCCCATCCAGAGTTATCTCTGTAGATGTGCTGCTGCTACGGCTGCCTTAGTGTCTGGTGCTCCAAACTTGGCATGCAAAAGCCAGATATATTTCTAGGTATCATGTATGGCTGTTTGTACTCAGAAGAGGAAACTTTTGGAGCAAATAGCAGTTGAATGAGTAACAAAGGATTCTGCTTCTGGTCTTACTTTTTACAAGGAGGTTTTCTGCATAGAACAGGCCATAGAACAGGCATGTCCAAACTTCGACCCTCCAGATGTTTTGGTCCACAACTCCCACAGTCCTTTGCCGTTGGAAAAACAGGCTTGGAATTCTGGGAGTTGTGGTCCAAAACATCAGGAGGGCAAAAGTTTGGACACGCCTGCCGTAGAACATCATTAGACCCAGACAAGAGAACCCTGCACACGATGGCCTTGTTGTATTCCATCTGCACAAGCATCTTCTGTAAGTTATGTCCTGCAAAATTCCTGAATTCAACATGACCTTAATGTCCCTCAAAGAGCTGTGGGTTATTTTTTTTCCTGTGGAAACATTTTTTTTGGGGGGGAGGGCTGTTCTTCCTTTTTTAAATCTGGTTTTAATATCCATGATATGTGTTTCTAGTCACAGTGTTTAAACACATGTACTCCCCCCCTCTCTCCACCTTAAACATTTCATTAAGCAAGCTGCTGCATTAAAAACAAACAAATGCCACAGCACTTTTTATTCTACAGGAGACAGCTGCATGTATTACTTGTAAGATGAACATGCAAAATTGCTCTAGTCAATTATCACAATCCAAGTCAATGCTTTTGATCACCAACTCCTAAAATTACCTGGAAGATATAGCCAAGCCAAGTGATTTTTTAAAAAAAACACATCAGGTACTGGCCATTACCTTGTAGATGGTGGATATTTCACAGTTACAACATGCACATGAAAAATTGACAAAAAACGGAGAAGTCATCGTAATTTCTGCAAATCAAGTGAAATTTCCTAATCTGCTCCTTGAGGAAATGGTTTTTCTGCTGATAAATCCTTGAATTGCTGGTGCAGAAATAAGGAAACTGGTTCATTAATAGAGGATTAGCAGCACCTATTAGAAAAGTAATCCATTCTGTTCTCTAAAGTGGAGTGATTTATTGCATAATTCTGGCATGATTGAACGGCCGCAAGTATGCATAACAATCGAATGCTGCCTGACTGCAGTTTCCATCCTCACTGTTTATTGGCTATGCTGGTTGGGGCTGATGGGAGTTTGAATATAGGAACCTCTGGAGATCTCCAGTACTAGAGATGGGCACGAATTACTGGTTCAGCAGTTTGTGCCAGTTTGTTTTTCAGCCCAACAGGTGTTGTTGGGTGGTTCCTAGTCCCTCCTCTTCAAGCAGGTGTCCACTCAAAAGTAGCACCCTGGATTCCCAGCCCCGCCTCCTCTGGGAGCATTCCTCTTGTTCGGCCAAAGAATGAACTGGTACGAACCACTGAACCAGTGATTGGTGCCCATCTCTGATCTTCACTCCTTCCCTATGCTATGTTTGAGATGAAGATAGCAGTATATTTGTTGATACGCAATGACTACTGCACAATCCCTAGCCATGGCCTTGACTTTCATGCTCTTCCATATTGCTGAATGCTCATGACTACCACATGCACGTCCCTTGACATTTAAACTGATGGAAGGCAAACTATTCCAGAGTGGTTTGCATTCAGTTTGTCTGCATTGGCCTGTCCTCCCTGGATTTAAATGCCGGGGTAAGTATCACTGTTGCTACAAGGCCTGATTTTCCCACAGTAATAGGTTCACAGTTTTTGTCTCAACAACAACAACTGTTCCCAACATACCTTAGGAGCAGTCAGAGTGAAATGACATGCTGTACACTGCATAATGTTTTAATGGGCATGCATGCATTTATCTTTATGGGCACTAGAGTGAGGAATAAAAATGGGGATGAATTTTTAAAATGATGACTCATCATGATTCGTCAGGGCTGGCAAATTGACAAATTGATGAATTTCCAGTGATGAATGGACAAATCAATGAATTTATTTGTCTCCCATTTAAAATGCTATAAAAAGTCTCTGCCCAGCAACTAGAGGCCCTGAATTTGTAGGGATGCTTCCAGTGCCGCCCCTCTATAATCCCTGCAGGGTTGGTTAAGATTGGGCTTCAGAAGTGTCTAGGCTATGTACCCCGAGACAGCCCCCCCCCAGGAAAGTGCCCCCAGGCACCTAGAGACACCAAATGTGCATAGAGGATTCTACCAACTCTCATCTATGACCCCTCTAAGTTTTGTCAAGATTGGATTTCAGACATCTGATGTACATCCACAAAGTGAGGGGGGTAGAAAAGTGTCCTTTAGAAGCTGGATTGGGGAAACCCAATCATCACCAAACATGAAGGGATACCTTGTTATCTTTAGGTGCCTTTGGGTCCTTTTTATAGCCTGAGAAAAAGTCACTAAAAATTCAACAGTTCATTTTGGGGGGGGGGCAGACTTCATTTATAATGAATACAAATTGATGAATTTTGAGGAATCCACCAAAGTCATCAGAAAATGTGATTCGTTTCTCAATTCATCCCCATCTCTAGTCAAAAAACATTTCCCTGCTGACTTAGAAGACTTTCTTAAAAACGTGCAATGCGAGTTGTCAATTGCATTGCAAGGAATCCTGGGAAAGGGGGAGAAGACAGGCAGTTACCATAAAACAGCACCAAATTCACTCGGGGGGGGGCAGTAAGTGTGGTAGAACTTTCTCCCAAATAAATAAGCAGAGGATTACTGTTGTTGAGCTGTTGGTTTCTTGGTAGTTGCCGTTCCATGCCTGTTTTATGCACATGGCCTTTATCTGGCATCGGTAATGCTCAAACTGCAAACTAACCTTTCTCTACTATTGAATTCAATAATGGAAGGAAAGAAATTGAAGTTGTAGTTGAGCCTGCAAGAAATGAATTAGGGCTTTGTGTTTCCTGCACTACCTGTTTTGCATGAAACCATCTTGATTGTAAGGTAGTTTTTCTCACATTGGAGAGTTCAGTAAGGAAAGGATGGGACAAAGTTTGCTGGGGCTAAGTTTGATGCAGGAGAACATCGCTTCATAGCCTTCGGGTGGTATAGAGTCCCTTTTAGCCATGTGGTTCTGCCACAAGTGTCCTTCAAAGACGAGCAGAAATGGCAATACCTAAAGGAGTAAACTGTCACTGCTGCTTAGCTGTGAATGACACCCTGATAATGATAGCAACATGCTGGTGACGTGCATCAACTTTTTGATGCTTGGGGCCCTTTATAGCACTCTCGTCAATATCAGTAGCTGTGGCGGCTTGTTCAAGAATGGATCTCTGGTGAGAAAGCTTTCTTTCCCACCGGAGGACAGCTGCTTCCTTTGATAGGACGTGTGGCTTTAGCCTCCTAAAAGAAGTGGTGATTAGGTGCTGGTTCAGTGGTTCGTGCCAGTTCGTTCTTTGACCGAACAAGAGGCAGCTTCCAGAGGAGGCAGAGCAAGGAAGCCAGGGCTCTGCTGCTTTTGAGTGGACACCTGCTAGAAGAGGAGGGACTAGAAACCACCTGTTGGGCTGAAAACCAAGCCCAGAGAATTTGATTTGGGCGTCACACAGCATGTAGTGCAAGCAAGCGTCTTTCGGCAGTCATTTGTCCATGCCAGGCAGTCAATAAGGTGGCAGATTTTGAAAGCTGCAGAATATTATTTATTTGTGACAGAGTACCTTCAGCTTACCTGGTGACACTGTAAATTTATGCAACAATTCAGAACTGCACATCCCCAAGGAGAGTCCAAAAATGCAGGCACCTCAGTATCTGCAGCTGATGAGCAGTTCTTTTGTAAAGTTAATGGCTCTTTATCATTTCTTCAAGACCAAACTACCTTCAAATAGGATCACCCTTGTTCTTAGAGGAATATGAGAGAAAGCAAGCAAGGGTGCCTGCCTACATAAGGAAGGGCTACTGTTACACTAGAGGCTGTTCTCTGCACACACACACACACACACACACACACACACACACACACACACACACACACACACACAGAGAGAGAGAGAGAGAGAGAGAGAGAGAGAGAGAGGTAAAAATTCTCCCTCTAGTCACGTCTCTTGCCAAAAATCATACCCAAACCTGACTGCAGAGCCAGGTGCCAGGAATTGCCAGGTGTCAGATGTCTGGATGCCTTCAAAAGGTGATTGGTCAGATTGAGGAGAAGTCCATCACAGGTTACACACCATGATGGAAATAAAAACCAGGGTACTTCAAGGGCCAGATGGAGGGGAGTGGCATCAGGAGACAGATTTCTAGTCTCATGTACTCCCAAAGGCATCTGGTGGGGCCACTGTGAGATACAGGAAGCTGGACTAGATGGGCCTTTGGCCTGGTCCAGCATGGCTCTTTTATGTTCTTATATTCTTATGTTCTTATGAATTTGACTCCCCACTGTGCCTCATGGGAAAAGAGCTCACCTGTGTATCCTTGGGCAAGCTGCCCAGTCCAAGAACACTTGCCCGAAGTAGGGAACAGTAGACCACATTTGCGTACTTGGTAACTAGAACGTTATTTTCATCAAAATGAATTTGATGGCACATCCTTAATGGATGGTGGTTAGCAAATGTGTTTGTAGCAGACATTTACAAAGACATGGGCACAGCAGTCTCTTTCCAGTATGTCACGATTTCCTTTGGGCTACCTCCTAGCCAATGGCACTGTCCGTGATAGACAAATGCTAGAGTTTTTAGAGAACTTTGAAATAATGCCTTTCCAATCTTAGCGGACAGGAGTCAGCAGCCAAAGTATAAGATTTCATCGAGGCATAAACAGTGAGAATAAAACAGAATTGACTTCTGTTTTATTTTACAGTCATCTCGACCTTGCCTATTCCTCAGCGTTTTAAGTGCTCAGTAGAAGAGCTGTGTTTTAATTGCTGCTGCTGCTGCTGCTGCTGCCAAACAAAAATCACTCCATAGCCCAGACTTGGAACAGGAGGTTTGGCATTCAAGGAATTCCAGCCCCATAAGTTGAGCAGGAAGTTCCCAGGCCTCAAACTCACTGAAGGTGGAACAGCTCCCTCACCTCCATGCCATCTTCACCATGGTTTTTCAAATTCTTAGGAAAGTGTGCCAATGCACTCTGGGAGTTGCAAGCATCCTGTGCAATTTATAAGGTTGCTTGTGGGTGGGTGGGTGGGTGGGTGGGGAGACGTTCTCTCAGAGGCTGCCACCATGGAGAGGTGTGTGAGAGAGAATTCTAATTATGACCTGACATCATCTTTCATGTATAATACATTCTCTTTTTTGGCCAGTGAATGTCAGGAATCGAATCTGTGTTGCCCTCTAATGTTTTCTTTGCTTCCATGCACCAGTGAGCATTGCAATTTTCTCTAATTTTCAAGTAAATTCTTTTGTTCCTTTTGGTTCAATTACGTTTGAAACTTCCTCCCTCAGATCGGGAAGCCAATTTCTCTTTGATTTGATTGTTTTAAATGCTTTCTCCCACAAGAGTTGCATCAACCACTTTGGTTAGCTGTGACATTTACAGAGGGAAACCAAACAAAACAGCAACCAACCCTCTCCTTCATAACACGAATGTCTTCAGGTGTTGCTGTTACATGTGTTGCATTGCTCTGTGACCCGAGAGCCCACTTCATTTTTGCACAGTTAATCATGCTTGTTATTGTTGTTGTTTTGCTATGGTAAAAAGTAAATGTTCCCACTGCACATGCATGCTAGTCGTGTCCAACTCTAGGGGCAGTGCTCATCTCCATATTCAAGCCAAAGAGCCAGTGTTGTGCAAATCCATGGCCACGTGGCCAGCATGGCTGCAAGGAAACACTTTTTTTTAACCTTCCCACTTTTTATGGCAGTACCTATTTATCTACTTGCATTTACATGCTTTTGAACTGCTAGGTTGGAAGGAGCTGGGGTTATCACTCCGCTGCGTGGCACCCGGGATTTCAACTGCCAAGCTGACAATTTAGCAGCTGACAGTTTTCAGAGCCTTAGTCCACCGAGCCACCATGGATAGTAATATTATAGCCAATGTAATTGATTGCTCACACCACTCCTCACCAAGCCCTAACCTGAGGCTCCCAAAGGCTCCTCCAGGGTAAAAGGGTTCCCTAAGGAAACCTTGAAACCAGGTGGGGAACCAGGATAGGAAGCTTTCAGATTAGGAGTGAAAACCCACCACTGATAACACATCATCCTTGCATGGGTACAGGTTCTCCAAATGGAGCCTGGCCATTGTTTCAGTTCGTCAGTTTGTGCTGGTTTGTTGCCCTTCAGACAAGCAGGTGTCTGACATTTCCCAGCTCCAGCACCTCTGCCAAGTGCCCACTCAGAGTCAGTGCCCTGGCTTGCTCGCCCTGCCTCCTCCAGGCATGGCCTCTGAGTGGACACATAGTGGAAGAAGTGGTGCTGAAAACACCAAGTGCCTGTTTGTCCAAAGAGTTAACAGGAACAAATTGCCAAAGTGCTGTGTCTGTGAAGATTCTTAGTCATCCAGGTGAGGTTATCTGGAATTTGAGTCATGGCAGCTGGACTTGGGAAATCAAAACATTTCACTACTCATCGGCCAACTGACAAATCTACTTGGATAAGGAGGAGTGAAACATTTTGATCTCTCAAGAAAAGAAGGCTAGTTGCCATGACTCAACTTCCGAATGCTCAAGTGGTGGTTCGTGTCCATCTCTTGTAATATATTGTCCTTTTATTTAGCTGTACCTGGTATTTCTAACCAATTATTAGTCAACTTGGATCTGTATAGTGGGAGAAAGGCAGCATAAAACAACATCAGCAGCAGCAGCAGCAGCAGCAGCAGCAGCAGTAGTAGTAGTAATGCCATTCTGTCCAGCATGGTTACATTGGGAGATGGGCAGATGTAATTAAAATAAATGAGAGTGTTTGTGTGTAAACAAAAAAGCAGACTGACAGTCGGCTGACAATTTGGTCAGTGCCCATGCTGGTTGATTCCTTCCGGGATATGCCGTCCAAAGCATTGACTTTTCGAAGCTTATGCCATATCCATATCTCTGGGTTTGCAAGTGCATTCACTTTTGCTTCCATGCCTTTTAAAGATTTGAAAAGCATAAAAGCTCCCTCCCTCCCTCCTTCCTTTACAAAACAACAACAAAAAACAACAGGCGTCAGTGAATTATTGTGCCAATGATGATAAACTGTGGTCAGAATTAGCATACCGGTAATTAGACTTTACCTTTTTAAAATTAGACTGAGCAAGCTGGTGCATCTGCTAAAAGGTGCCAAATTGCTCCCAAAACACAGGACTCAAGAAGCTTAGGAGCAAAGGAGAAGAGAAGTCAGTGGCCAATGTCTCTCCTATATGTCCTGCCTTGAGCCTGTGGCCTGTGATTCATAGCTGCTTGTTAGGAAAGATTTGGGCTGCTGGGTTCCAGTCCAGTTCACCATCTGACTCCTCCAGGTACAAGGCCAGAATATAGAATTGCTAGTGAGTCAGCAAACAAGTATGGGCAGTTCCAGAGGTGACTCAGAGGTACATGTGGGTCTTTATTACGTGGATAGGCTAACTTTGGAGTGCAGGAGGTGAAATCCTAATTGTGAGGAGTGTGAAGGTATAAGAGCATTCTGTTTCTTCCCCAAGAGGTTGCTGGGTGGCCAGAAGAAATGTGTGTGTGAGAGAACGACAAACAGGATGTCAGAGAAAGAAACACAACAGTGATGTCCATAATACTTGCCCCTGCTTTGCCTGTACTTGTTGCTGGCATCTGCCATTGACTAAATGCCCGGGATGCAATGTGAACTTTAAGATTGCTAAGACGAATGAGGACAACAGTGATGGTGATGATTCTTGCCCCTCCTTTATTGCCCCACCTGGTCCTCACTTGTGTATTTCTGTCACAATGGGAGCGCTGGTGTTGTTCGTTTGTTATGCTGATCTGGCCTTGTCATCTTTTAGGACGAACAAGGAGCAAACTCCTACAGCCTGTGCTCATTGACAGCCCTGTGGTGTGGACTTGCATGAACTGGAAGCACAACCCAGGTGGTATTTCCTTTCCCGGGACAAAACTTCAGTGGTTGTGGCAGGTGTTTCTCAGTGTCAACCTTGAAGCAACACACTGGGTGGGAGTGTGTGGTTTAGGGCAAAACCGGGCCCAAGCAAATAAACATATTTTGGAAAAGTTTTGCTCTGTTGTTGTTGGGTTTTTTTGGGGGGGGATTTTAAGGCTTCAGCAAACACAGCCAACCTGAGATTCCAAGAGCTATATATATTTTTAATGTAACTTTCCTGAGTTATACCACTGAACACAGTTTGCCTTTAGGTTGCTGCCAGAAATCCAGCTATGAACTCTATATCCTCCTTCTGCTGCACAGCAGAGATAAGAGTGAGGCTGTTAGTTATCATCAAGACAGGTGATTGTATTTCCTTGAATAAGATTTTTAGTGCAATGTCCTTTGGAAAACCACCCTTTTGGATTTTTTTCCTTGTCTTCTCATTGGCTGCATCACCTATAGATGCTCCTTTCTATGGAGAAGGTGAGGAATATTGAAGATCTTAAGGTTCTTGTCTCTGCTTTTTTGTTAGAAGGAAGAGATAACCCTCGGGGAGCCAGATTGATCTGAGGCATCCTACGAAGACACTCAATTATATCTTGATCTGTATCACTATAACTAGGGCTACATACCAATGCATCTTCACGTGCAATATTTCCAACACGTTTATTGGACTCTTCTTTTTCATGTTCTCAGAAATTTCAAACACTTTGTAGTTCTTGGCTGCCCTACGTCCTCCCCACTTGACCTGTACGTTTGTCCCATTTGCTGTGGGTTCACCTGCTAAAACGTATGTCTGAGGTTTCAAAGCTGGAATAATGGCATCCAGTTCATAAGTGGCCAGCCACATCTGTGTTCTTAAGGCTGCAATTGACAGTATATATCCAAGGCCTGTTGTGTTAAGAAATCATGCTTAGGATGAGCCCACAAGAGGGTTTACTCAAAGACTAGTCAAAATAAGCATGATGTTTAATTAATCTTTAACGCCCTTTTAACTGACAGAGTGGCATAGGTATCAGGAGAGCCAGGCTGAATTTCAATGGTAAACCACTCCTCCCATGCCTTGGAAAAACACTATTCGTGTTGCTATTAGGTCATAACCAACTAACAGCCTGTGACACTATTTATCTTTTGCTGTTTATGTATTTAACATATCCTCACTGCTGCACCTGAAGATACTCCAAGAAGCAAACAAGTCAAGGATAGAGGCTTAATAATGTTTTGGATAAAAAGAAACACCCACACAAGTGTGCAATTAAAAACACTGCATTGACCACGTGTGTAACATGCCATATCAGAGTTAGATTAAAGGGTTGGATTCCAACTTGAATACCCATAAGACACAAATATTTGAGTACCCTAGGGTGCTTTCCTTTCGACTCAGTGGTTTGAACTTCATTATACCTTTGTCAACCCCCCAAAAAAACTTATTATGGGTAAGTATATTAAATGGAAGGGGTGTGGTGGCTCAGTGAACTAAGGCTCCAAAAACTGTTGACTTCAAAGTCAGCAGCTTGGCGGTTTGAATCCCGGGTGCCACACAGTGGAGCGAGCTCCTGCTGTTCACCCCAGCTCCTGCCAACCTAGCATTTCGAAAGCATGTAAAATGCAAGTAGATAAATAGGTACCGCCGTAAAAGGCGGGAAGGTAAAAACAGTGTTTCCTTGCAGCCATGCCGGCCACATGGCCATGGATTTGCACAACACTGGCTCTTCCGGCTTGAATACGGAGATGAGCACCGCCCCTAGAGTCGGACACGACAAGCACGCATGTGCGGGGGGAACCTTTACCTTTACCTATATTAAATGGAACTCTAGACTTTGAAACTAGGTACATGCTGCTCAGAATTCATGTGATCTCTCACACTGCTTGCTTGAAATGGGCCAAGTTCTGTCAACCTGAAAGGTTTGCAAGTTGGAACAAAGGCAGCACTAGGATGCTGGGAAATGTTTATATCAGGCACTGTAAAAGAAGCAGGGTTCTCATAGCAGTTCCATCATTACAATGTGGACTCCCTAAATGTTTTATGAACCACCATCTTTTAATTATTACTGGACCTGCCTAACCAAGAGCAAAGAATTCTAATGAGGAAGGGGAGAACTGTTCTGTAGATGGTGAAGAGTGGACAAAGGCATGATTTAAAGAATTAATCAGGGGTAATCACGACATTGAGGTGGAAGGCATAAATCTTGTAAAGGATCCTTGAGTTGTGGAAATGATTTTATGCACCTTCCCTGGCCTTTTAATCGCGTCCTACAGGAAACAGAAATGATTAAACATCATCTTCATATGCCTGAAATATATGCACTGTTGGTTTTATAATTTGTTGTTACCCTCTCTACCCATGGCAAATGGCCCATGCAACATAAAAGGAGAATTTATTGTGCATATTTTTAGCATTCATACAAGGCGGAGGGGAAAATAATTTGAACTCTGCAGTTCAACACAGCGCAACTAAATATTTCTTAGCAGAATGTGGTCATAATGTTCGCCCCAATATTTTATTTATTCAACGTGTTACCGAGCAGAGGTCTGGATCTGGTAAATCCTGTAAATTTTGGTTATAAACAACAGCATGGTTTGCTGGATTTATATGCAAAAACATATTTTAATAATATTATTTCATTCACACAGAGGTTTTTCTTTTTTAAAAAAACTATGTGAACATCTGCCTATGCTGCATATTTTTAATAATGGGATTATAGCTAGAATGCTATAACTTACCCATATTTTTCAGTCTATAAGATGACCCCCTTTCCAACCTAAAATTATAGTTTCGCAACTGCATGGTACTTTCCTCGGCTTACTTCCACATGGAAGATGACCCTCAATTTTTAGTCTAACAATTTTAGAAAAATATATATAGTCTTATACATGGAAAAATTATGTAAATCATTCATGTTTCTTCCGCCAACTTTCATTGCTTCGTCTATATTTATTCCAGTGAATATTGGTGGAAGAGACATCAATAATTTAAGATATGCAGATGACACCAGAGGAAGATGAAACACACAAGAGACCTTTGGGTAGTGGGCGGCATATAAGTTGAATAAATAAATAAATAAAATAAATAAATAAAGTTTGCTGGTGACATTCAAGAACCTGCAATTGTTCAAAGATTTTGGAAACTTTGGTTCAGTCTTCAGTCCATATGCAGGACTTCAGCCAAGATATCAGAAGACAGAGGTGTGGCTAGAGTTTGGAGCGCTCAGGGAAAAAAGTCAGTTTTTGTGCCCTCTCCCCCCAACCATGTCTCACCCACTCAGCATGACCCCCATGCTCTCACTCTGTCGCTCGCTTGCTCTCCATGGTCCGAGGGTATGTGCTGGGCTCCTTGGAGGGACGGGTGCTGCCTTTACTCCGTCCATGGTGGGAGAAGGGCCCTTTGTACATGACCCCTAAACTCTGCTGCAAATGGCTCCCAGCTCTGGAGCTTAAAATTGTTTCCCCACCAGCTGTGGAGTTTACAGATAATTAAGTGCGACCAAAGCAAAGTGTTCTGCTTATATACCGCCCCATACCACTACCAGTAGTCTCTGGGCGGTTTACAATTTTAATTACAGTGTTCAGGCTACACATTGCCCCCCCAGCAAGCTGGGTGCTCATTTTACCGACCTCGGAAGGATGGAAGGCTGAGTGAACCTTGAGCCTGCTACCAGGGATTGAACCCAGGTCGTGAGCACAGTTTTACCTGCAGGACAGGCATTTAACCACTGCGCCACGAGGCTCCTAAGCGTGTCCCAGCGCACTTTTCAGGTACCTGCTCTCTGGAGGTGAAAATTCCTGATGCGGATATAACAGTAGTGACTGCCCGGCTCTCCTTGCTTCTGTTTGTTCTTTTTTTGCCCCCCGCCCCTTTAAGAGATCTGAATGCAGTGCCGGGACGACAGAACGGAGGTGAGCGGCATTCTTTTCTTCCTTTTTTTCTCGCTCCCCTCACGCAGCCAGCAGCCAGGGGTGCGGAGGGGGTGGGAACGCAGGAACAGCGACAAACCCCTAAGATCTCTGGTCCGAATTTAAGTGGCCAGCGGATCTTAGGGGTCGTGTGAAAAGGCCCAAGGACACCGGGCAGGTGGAGAGATGGAAGAGGAGTGTCCCCGTCCGCCATGGCCAGGGAGGCCCCAGGCATTGAGGGCCAGCTTGCTGGGGCCATCCACAGGCAGTGATCACCGCACCTCTTCAATCAGGCACTGGGTCCCGGTCCAGCAGCATGCACCACTGCCAGCCCCTTGAGAAGTCCCAGACTCATGCCTGCTTGTGTGCCTACCTGCCGTTCCCCCCCCCGCAGCCCCCAGCTGAGGGGTGCACTCCCACTGGATAGCGCCTCTCCTCCTTTTCCCCAACTAAGGATCGCCAAGCCTTTAGCTGGGGGAAAGGAGTACTGCTGGCGGGAGGGCGCAGGGCTTCCTCCTCCTCCTTCCCCTCCAGGCACCCCCAGACGGCTGTGAGCCAGGGGCAAATGCATACCCTAGTATGCAGATAGGGATTTGTTATGTTCAAGGAAACATAAACTACTAGCAGAGATTAGCAACATTGTGGAAGAATAAATGCACTTAGTGATTATGGCTCTAGGAGACAAAGGAACAAGGCAACAGAGGTTAGTACAAAACTTATATTACATATGTACACATTACAAAGAGTAATATACAATAACAATATACAAAGCACAGCATATAGAGAAGATACAACAGAATGTGGCGAAAGCTGCCTCTCAATTTAGCCAGTCCCAATTTTACATTGGTTTGCATGATGCCTTTATACATAAAGCAATATGGTGTAAACCAATCACACACTGCATGAGATGAGACGATTAAACTATACCACCTGTGTCTGGAAGTTGAGTCATGGCTACTGGACTTCTTTTTCTTGAGAGATAGAAACATTTTGCTGCTTATCCAAACACCTTCATCAGTCTGAATACAGCTAGTGCGAGTCCTCCATCTTATATTCAGATGACTGACTGATGAAGCTGTTTGGATGAGCAGAAAAACATTTCTATTTCTCAAGAAAAAGACGTCCAGTAGCCATAACTCAACTTCCAGATAAACGCACCTGGATGACTGAGAATCTTCACAGATATACCACCTGTGCCTAATCATCCTGTCCTTCCAGTGCTGATTATTCCTTATACCTGTGTCCTAGACCTAATACACATTCTTGTCAAGTTCATGACATGGCACAATTTACAGAATCCATTTTGTAATCTGTTAAATATATATTACAGACATTTTTGTCAAAACCATAATCCTCGACACACCATAAGTTGGAGGCCACTTGACAGGACAACAACTAGCCTACCATGGTACTGACATTATCATTTTTTTCTCAAGCCTGGTTAGTTCCCTGCCAGCTGTGGGGGAGAAAGTGTGAGGGTCTTTATTTCTCCTGTGGGTTGTTGTTGTTGTTGTTGTTGGTTGTTGTTGTTGTTTTCATTTACAACTGTGGGGGGGGGCTTCATTCAAACTTGTCCTGGTTCTGCAAGGGTGATCCTACAAACACCCAATCATGTATCTGTACTGCTAAAAAAAAAAAGAATGCATGTGACCCAATTCTGCTGACAACATCTCCAAGCTATTAAAAAGAGTTGTCTGGAGATGACTTGGATCTTATGTTTTATTTCTGTTTGTTGTCAAAGTCACCTCTGCTACCTGGTCCTCAACCTCTCAGTAGCAGGGTACCTCTACTCAAGGACAGCTGATTACGCATGACCTCTCATAATAATCACAGCCAGCAATGCCAACGAGGGCAACGCTGATGGGACAAGAGAAGAAGGGGGTGGAATGTAAGATCTATTATTAAATGTTGCCTTTGTCCCTGACTGGTGGGAGTTGCCAAACCTAAGGGTTTTGGTCCATCTTTCTCTTTTGGCTGGGCTGATCCTTTTGAAGAAGAACTTGCAAATGCCGACTTTTGTTTGTGCTTTTCTCTTTGAACAGTTCTGTTAGGTTTTGGCTTCCTGGGAGGAATGTCACTAGCTTGTTTTCCAGTCTCCTCTGCCCCTCCTTTCCGCCTCTTGCTGGCTTTTTGATGTGCAAGGAAGGGTTGGCTGCAAATTGAGATAAGGGGACTGGGATTGTTTTCCTGGCTCTCTTGCTAACATTGGCCTGACATTGGGGAAATCACTGGATCTCCAGATCATTTTTCTTTGAGATCAGGGTACCTCTTGTTCTCTGCCTCTCGAGAGTCCATTCGCCCTATTAAAGATTTCAAAAATGTCTTGTCCTTCATGCGCAAAAAAATTGCAAACTTTTCTATACCCCCCCCAGCCAAATTTCATAGCTTTGAGGGTTTTCTGTTTCATTTAGGCTTTTACTGCTCGGGTTTCTTGCTTTCTTTTTGTGCATTTTGTTCTCCATCTCTCCAAAGATGCTTTTCTATTCCAAAATCTTTCCAGGCAACAGAGAAGAGCTCGGAAATGATTGGATGTGAGATATCAGAAAATGTGTGGTCCCAGATTTTATTGGCTTATAGGCAACACCATTCTTCCCACTGACCACATTGGCTAGGGCTGATTAGAATGGCTATTAGAATAGCAACATATGGGCACATACACACATGCCCATAGTACCAATCACAAGTAAATCTGTCTTTTGCTAGAATGAAAATAGTGAATGAATGGGTTCTCCAAGTAGTCACACTTGATAAGTGGATCTGAGATGGTTCTCTGTAAAACTGACAAGGCATTACCTACACAGATAGCACAGTTCAGAAGAAGCCAACTGCTTTCATATGTGGCCACCTTTCAAACCCAAAGTATGCAACTGTGTTTCTGTAGTGGACCTAGCTTGGAAGTACTGAGGAAGAACCGTTCATGATAGGACATTTTGGAGGGGACCCATTCATAGGTGACTAGACAGAACATTGCAGACCAGTATATTATTGAGTATGTGTTTGTATTTAACTTGATTGAAGTGTGCTTTATTTGGTTGCAATCTGCCCAGAATAGTATATTGTACATTGACTAGTATGTTGTATTGTGTATTGTATATTGCATATTGAATCGTAATGGCCCACAGTAGACATGTAGCTAGATGGAGCGGTATATAAAATAAATAAATAAATAAATAAATAAATAAATAAATAAATAAATAAATAAATATTGTACTACTGAGCAACAAACAAACAAACAACAAAAATGTTGCACTATTGGTGCTATTATATGGATTTGCTTATCTCGACTGTGAAAGCTTCATACTTCGGGGGATAAAGTGAGAAGGAGTACAGATGAGACAGACCATCACATCATTCCATGGTGAAGTCCATCTGGGTACAAAGTTGGTACAAACTGCAGACAGTTCCGGTTCTCTGTGTGGAAGGGATTGGTTAGTCTATCCAGGGCAGGAGGGTGGAAGCTGCAGGCACGCACAGCGTTCTATGATCCCAAATGGCACGTGGCCCTGTCCTCTTCCCTGGGGACCAAGAGAGGGGATTCACTGGGAAATTTAAGGGGAAGGCACTGCTCCAGCTCCAGTGCCAGTCACCTAGGCTCCGGTCACTTGCTAGTACTCCGCGGCTCTCAGCAAATGCCACCTAAGACAGCTGCCTCCTTCTAGCTAACTGCAAGGCTGCCCTTGAATGTTATCGCTTCCCACTGTGTGACAAGTTGGGCATCTGTTGCTTCCGATGCATGAGGCTAAATATTACTCTTAATGCCAAAATTAAAACTGTGAGCTTCGTTGCATTCCATCAGTGTTGTAACCCTTTGCAATTTTTTAAAATTTGTACTTCTTTTGATCTACATTTTTTCACACATGTCTTACATTCATTGTAAGATGACTTATAGGTCTAATAGAAAGGTGGATATACATAAGTCAGTTAGTCTGATATTAAATACAGTGGTACCTCTGATAACGAATTTAATTCGTTCCCAGAGGCAATTTGTTATCCGAAAAAAATTGTTATCCCAAACATGGTTTCCCATTGAAATGAATGGGAAACTGATTAATCCATTCCAGAGGTCCAAAAAGGCAAAAAAAGCTGTTCCCCCAGACCTCTTTATAAAGTGCACTTTAAAGGCATGCAGGTCTTGAACACAAACCACCAGAACCCCCTGCAGTGCAATGCAAACATGGAGAAAAGAAAGCAGCAAGACCACCCCAGCCTTTTCCCACCAAAAATGGGGGGGATGCAAACAGACACAAACACAAGCAGAAAGACTACTCCAACCGGTTCCCACCAAAAATGCAAAGAAAAGCAATGCAGGGATTAATAAAAGCTAGCTCCCTACTTTTTCAAGTTTGAAAGGTCCAAATTCATCAGCAAAAAAATGTCAAGAATGGCTCCAAAACACCATTAAGAAACACTTTAACTCCTCCCACCCCTCCACAAACTATGGGGGTGCAATACAACCTGGGTACACTTTTTTGCAAGGCATTTTGAAACATTTGTTATCCGAGGCAGCCCATAGGGAACATTTGTTATCCGAGGCAGCCCTCAACCTGGAAATTTCCATTTGTTATCTGAAATATTTGTTATCTGAGGCATTTGTTATCCGAGGTATGACTGTACTGGACTAAGTAGGCAGTCAGGTTCATTCATGTTTACCTTGAGATTGCTACATTTTGGAAGCCTAGCACTTCCAAACTTGGTGCAGGGATTTTTCATTATTGCAATGGTTAAGCCAGTCATGTCCAAAGTCAGGCCCAGGGGCCAAATGCGGCCCGTTTTCAAATTTCAAGTAGACAGCAGCCTCTTCTCCCCGCTGGCTCAGCTTGTCACGCATCCCTGCCAGCTGGCCCCTCCCCATACCGGATGGAGACATCAGCTTGCAGTTTTACAGTTTGCCTGCCCTCCCTGCCTCTGTGTGACCTCCCAGCCACCCACCCAGCCTACCTGTCCCCAGCTCCATTGTGCAGCGTCCTCCCTGCCTCTTTGCATGTTATAGGGACTTGTCCAAAGTCCGGCCCGGGGGCCAAATGCGGCTGAATGGTTGGCCCTCACACATTTTCACCTCACCAAATCTGGCCCTTATTGCAAAACGTTTGGACACCCCTGTGTTAAGCAATACTAGCTCACGAGCACCAGTGATCTGCTGCAAACGACTTAGAATCTATCTTTTGCCCACCCCTGAGAAAGACAACTCTGTCACTACCTAGTCAAGATGGTGCACCAGCATTGAACTGCAGTCATGCCTATTGAAGCTGTTGCTAATTAACTCTACTCAGTTAATTGTTGTTTAGATTTGGCCGTCTGCTCCTCGCCTTTGTTTAATGTTCTTTCTCTTTTTCTCTGTATGCCTTTTTTCCTCCCCAGGAGTTGGTGGGGAGCAACCCCCCGCAGAGAAACTGGAAAGGAATTGCAATCGCATTACTTGTCATTCTGGTGATCTGCTCCCTGATTGTCACTTCAGTTATCTTGCTGACACCAGGTATTTACATAACCTTTTGCTTTGGTTGCTGTTGGTGCCGTTGCTGTAATTTAAATGTCTTTGGGAATGCACTTTTTTTTAAAAAAGGCAGAGGCCTGGTCCAACTGAACTTGACGGCTAGATCAATCAGGGGGAGAAAAAAACCTCTCCCCCATTCTTTAAAGCTGTCTTTATCTCAAGAGGAGAAATGTATTTTATTTCGTTTTGTGTCTGCGTAAAATGATAATAGGTGTGCACGTGCATAGGGGAGGAGAACAGCTACCTGTTACTGCATAGATGAGTGTGCCCTCCCAATAAGCACAGCTAGTGTTCATGCAGGTATGTGTGTGGGGGAAGGGCGGGAGGAGAGGGGTTTGGACTCCAGATGCTGAGCTCTGCCGAATTTCAAAAGGAATTCAGCCGACCTAACACAATGGGATAGATCTAATATTAGCTGCCTGGATAGCTCTGTGGTTTAGGCATCTATCTGGCTGTGGAGCAAGAGGCAGAGGATGTGATTTCCCACAGTGCCTTCTGCAAAATAGGGCCAGCCTGGGTGGCCTTGGGTGAGGGACCCAAAAGTAGGGAATGCTAAACTACTTAGTACAGTGGTACCCTGTATAAAGGAATTAATTCGTTCCACATGAAATTCTGCTAAGCAAATTTTCCTTGGTACAAATTTCCCATAGGAATGCATTGAAAACAAATTAATCCCTAATCGCGACCATTTTTATGTTGTACGGAATTGCCCCATAGGCAATTCTGTTAAGCAAATTTCCCCTCTCTCCGGAAGTTTTTATGTTGTACAGATTTTATGTTATACAAACCGTTTGTTATATGAGGGTCCACTGTACTGTACTCTCTACACAGAGAAGGGTCACCGCCATAACTCAGCATTTGACTTGGCCGAGCATCATGATGATGATGATGATGATGATGATGATGATGATGATGATGATGATGATGATAAGAACATAAGAATATATATAAGAACATAAGAAGAGCCATGCTGGATCAGGCCAAAGGCCCATCTAGTCCAGCTTCCTGTATCTCACAGCGGCCCCACCAGATGCATTTGGGAGCGCATGAGACTAGATAGCTGTCTCCTGATACCACTCCCCTGCATCTGGCCCTTGAAGTACCCTGGTTTAAAGCCTAGAGATTACACATCTCCATCATGGTTTGTAACCCGTGATGGACTTTTCCTCTAGGAATCTGTCCAATCCCCTTTTGAAGGCATCCAGGCCAGATGCCATCACCACATCCTGTGGCAGGGAGTTCCACAGACTAACAACGTGCAGGGTGAAAAAAAAATTCTTTTGTCAGTTCTTACTCTCTCAGCACTCAATTTGAGTGGATGACCCCTAGTTCTGGTATTTTGTGAGAGGGAGAAGAGCTTCCCTCTATCCACTTTACTCATATCCTGCATTATTTTCTATGTCTCAATCATATCCCCCCTCAAACGCCTTTTTTCCAGACTAAAGAGCCCCAAATGTTTTAGCCTTTCCTCCTAAGGGAGGTGCCCCAGCCCAGTCATCATTTTAGTCGCTCTCTTCTGCACCTTTTCCAGTTCCACTATGTCTTTCTTGAGATGCAGTGACCAGAATTGTACACAATACTCCAGGTGGGGCCTTACTATTGTTTTGTATAACGGCATTATAATGTTGGCTGTTTTATTTTCAATCCCCTTTTTGATAATCCCTAGCATGGAATTGGCCTTCTTCACTGCTGCCACACATTGGGGAGATGATTTAATTAGTACTAGAAGGAGCAGACACAGGGTGGACATCATATGCTGCCCCAGAAGGCTTCCTAACAGACCTATGGGTTCCCCAAATTAAAATGAGTTTTTAAAAGGGGCTCCTTATGCCCTCTAGGTGGTATGGAAGGCAATTTATCATGTTTTGATGGCCCTCTGGGATTCCTGGATTTTTTTTAAAGCAAACAAACAATTTTAAAATCTTTTTTCCCACTAGAAAACCCCAAGGAAGGCTTTTAAAAACAATTGAAAACCGGTAGAGCTGAGGGATCAGATGAGGACCTTGAAGGTCCATAGAGATTATGTATGGACCCCAGATGTTAATAATAATAATAATAATAATAATAATAATAATAATAATAATAATAATAATAATAATAATAATAATAATAATAATAATAAATCCCAATCGATTGATGATGATGATGATGATGATGATGATGATGATGATGATGATGATGATGATGATGATTGGGAAATTATGAAAAAGAAATGTGGTATAGTTACTTTAGATGGATTAAGGAAGAAAAAGTATCCAAAGAAATATGGGAGAAATGTAAAAAACTGAAGGATTGGCTTAAGATATGAAGAAAGTAAGGAGGTTTAAGAGGAAGCCAGAGATATTGGTGGGACATACTAAAAAGCCTGTATGGAACTATGGAAAATAATTTGTTCTTCGATTCCAGGGGTTGGGGAGGTGTTGGGGAGGGGGAATGTAAAAATAAGTGAATTAACTACTTATCATTGTGTATGTGCTACTTATTGTTTTCTCTTAAAATTAATAACAACAACAACAACAACAACAACAACTTTATTTTTATGCCGCCTTTCTCCCCAAAGGGACCCAAGGTGGCTAAGAGGTTCTCCACCTCCAGAGTAGACCCATAGAAATGAAGGGGGAACAAGGTAGTTGTGACCAATATGGGCCCTTTAATTTTAGTGAATCTTCTCTAGCTGGAACCAAGGTTGGATTTAACCCTGTGATTTCCAAAGTATTATTGGCCAGCCTAGGAGGACACAGGAAGCTGTGTTGTACCAAGTCATACTCCAGCTGGTCGTCCTTCTTCAATATCTTTTGTAAAGACCTTTTGCAACTCTGGATCTTGGATCTTGGATCATTTTAAAAAGAAATGTCCAAGATGATGTTGGTGGTTCTTTTCCATGCAACACATGTGCTCTTGTACCGAGCTCAAATACCCAAGATGGTTCATCTGTTCTAATAAGTCCCTTCATTTCCGTATGTCAAAAAGTTGTCTCCTTTCCAGTTTGCTGCTCTCAAATAGAAAAATGTGAAGGATAAAAGCCCCATTTACATTGTATTAGCACACTCTACATATTTCAAAGTACCTAAATGGAGCAGATGATAACCAACATATCTCAGGAGTACTGTTTATCTATAATTGTGAAACAATCCTCTTAACCCCCTTGCCACATTCCACTATTGCATTAACTAGCTAAGCATACTAATAATGTTGGCATCTTTCCGACATGCTCTAGATTCTAGAGTCTAGAATATGCCCTAAAAGCTGGAACCAGCTGCTGCCTTTTAGACCCACTAATGTTTCCTAATGCTTTCTATTGGCAGCCCCACATCACAATAATCCAGCTGGGATGTCACCAAGGCATGAGTCAAAGTGGCCAGATGAAATTTCTCCAGAATTGGGCACAGCTGTATATTCCCCTTCTTTTGAGAATGTAATCGGGAACAGAGAGCATAGGATCTCGCATGCTGTGTTGCAACTCTTGCTGCCTGGCTCAGTCAGTTGTAGCAAATGAACATGGAGAGTTGAGCGGAAGTTCTTCCTGCCTCTCAAACAGAGACACGCCAGCTCACAACGTGGCGTGAGCATGATGTAGCTAATTAGAGGTAACTTGATAATATATAAGTAGAGCTTGAAAGCAAGCAATTGTGAAGTTACCTGTAACAAGTTACTTATTAGGAATGGGTAATGTAATGAACAATAGCAAAACTACTGTTTAGATGTAATGCATAATAGCTACGTTATTTAGATTAACTAGTAGGTACATTTGAAAGTTGCTTTCAAAAATACATCTTAAGACATTTTAGAGGCATTTCCATAGGATGTTTTTGAGGATTTATAGCTTTTATAAATCCTAAGTGACAATGGAAATATTATTTGGCTTTGCCTTCATGTTTTATTAAATACAGTGAACCCTCGTAGAACAAACTGTTTGTATAACATAAAATCTGTACAACATAAACAATTCCGGAGATAGGGGAAATTTGCTTAACAGAATCGCCTATGGGGCGAATCCACACAACATAAAAATGGTCACAATTATGATTGCTCCGATTTTCAATGCATTCCTATGGGAAATTTGTATAAAGGAAAACTTGTTTAACAGAATTTCATTTGGAACAAATTAATTCCTTTATACAAGGTACCACTGTATTTCCAAAGTGCAACATCGAAAATGGCTACTACAGGGAACCAGGGAGTATTCCCCATTATTTTCCTGGCCTGTCACTAATACTAGACATTACTAATGCACAGTGAAAGAAAGAAAGAAAGAAAGAAAGAAAGAAAGAAAGAAAGAAAGAAAGAAAGAAAGAAAGAAAGAAAGAAAGAAAAGAAAAAATACACAGTGATAGCAACATGATATTGAGTGACAGCCACCTGGTTGTCATGACATAATAAGCAGTGAAAGTAGGTGCCTTCTAAAAGGTAAACATTCCCAGAGGTGGCTGGAGCAACTTGCTTCCCTTGTCCTCGCCTTCACTACATTCCCCCTTGAGCGCTGCTCATGCGTTGAACGCAGCAAGTCTTGGGACTAAGCCATTAGAACAGAGCACCAAGCAGAAGCCTGTGTGCCTATTAATGAAGGAAAACGGACTCTTAACTGTCTGAAGTGCCTTGGGGACCAGTGAAGTAAAAAGGCACTTTCTTTTCCATTAATTGGCTCGTTGGGGTTTGTTTATGGCTTCTCCAGACAGGGAGGTGTGTTGCCTGCAGAGCACGTTAACTAAGGGATGGGAACAGCATTGAGTGCCCTGATCTCTCTCTATCCGATCCTTAGACATGAGTAAGCTGATTTTTAAAAGGCTGATTTGAGAGATTAGCCCCCCTCAGCTTCAATGTAGCTTGTTTTTGACCAGAGGCACTTTTGGGTGAGCAGAGCGCACATGGCCTGTACCATTGCCCTTCAGTTTGTAGACCGAGACCCACAAGGGAGACTAAAGCTACGGTGAGTTGCCCCATTGTCATCCAGAACTTGGGAAATGTATTTCTCTTTGGACTCGAGCTTCCAGACTATTGTTGCTCGTGTTTCTGGGAAAGATTACTTCTGGCACTGCCACTCCTCTGCTTTCCCCAGGCCATCCTCCTCCAAACCCAAACACTACTATTACTGCTTGTTTAAATGGAAGAGCAGAATAGAAAAGGGGCAAGATTCAGCAGAAAGGGTAGAGAGGGGGAAACAGGAAGAAAAGCTGCTTTGTACACTAAAAATAACATGCATTTTATTTTGTAAATTTGAGCTGAAAGCCAAAGCCCTCCTAATTCCTGGGATGATACCAGAACAGAGAAGGGGTTCGTTAATTTCTACTTTAATTGCGTGTGAAGATTTTCAGTCATCTAGGTGAGGTTATCCAAAGGTTGAGTCATGGCAACTGGGAAAAAAAGAAGTCCAGTTGCCATGACTCAACTTTCAGATACTTTAATTGTGTTGGAGCTACAAGTAGGGTACTCAATTTACCAGCCTTGGAAGACTGGATATCCTTGAACCAGCTACCTGAGCCTGTCAGGATCAGACTCTGCAACAGGGTCTTGGCTGCCCTACTGCAGTTTACCCAGTGTACCGCAAGACTGAGGGACGCTGACTCCATGTCAGCGTCCCTACAGCTTTTTAGCTGTCTGCAAGCCTGTGCTGTGGCTCCATCATCCAGCAAGTGCTGCTCCAAACGGACCCTGCTTCAACCACCACCCCTTTGTCTCCACCTGCTTGCTGCTGGGTCTCCTCGTGAGTGAGAGGCACGAGAGGCAACCTAGCCAGCTTGCCAATAGAGGGGTGGGACTGGAGAGCTGGGACTCCGCCCTGCAGCTTTCTAGCTGTCTGCAAGCTTGTGCTGTGGTTCTATCATCCAGCAAGTGCTGCTCCAAACAGACCCTGCTTCAACCACCAACCCTTTGTTTCCACCTGCTTGCTGCTGGGTCTCCTCGTGAGTGAGAGGCACGAGAGACAATTTAGCTGGCTTGCCATCAGAGAGGTGTGGCGGGGGGAGGGGCATCGGGCTGATACCAACCTCTATTATTTGCCTGTGAAAGGGAGAGGGTGGTGGGATGTTGAAGCTGAATGGTGGGGTGGTTTGTTTTTATCTGCCTTATTCTGTTTTGTTTTATTTCATTTTTTGTCATTTTCTTGCCATCTGAGATAGAGATAAGGACTCACAATGGAACTGATGGAACAGGAAGGAAGGAGGGCAATGGAGGGGGGAGCCATTGAGCCTGTGCTGGGTAGAGGAAGGTATGGGGGTGGGAGTGGAACGTGCCCGCGTAGGAGAAGAGAGGTTAGATATCTTACATCTATCCCCTCTTCTGGTTCCACTTCCAACCTGAAGGTATCAGGTGACCATATCAGCGAACCTACGGGCCACACGGTGCTGTTGTTGAATGCCAGGTCGGTAAAAATAAGACCGCCCTCATTCATGATGTCATCCTGGATGAGGGTGCCGACCTGGCATGCATTACTGAGACCTGGGTGGGAGAGGAAGGTGGGGTTCCCCTCTCCCAACTCTGCCCACCTGGGTATTCAGTCCAGCACCAGTGTCGCCCGGAAGGTCGGGGGGGGAGTTGCTATAGTCTATAGGAGTTCTATCTCCTTGACCAGGCTTCCTGTCTCCTTGAGAGGAGGTTTAGAGGGCCTGTATTGTATGCTGGGCTCACGAGACAGACTGGGGATTCTGTTGGTGTACCGCCCACCCTGCTGCATTCCAAAAGTCTCCTGCCTGAGCTGACGGAGGTGGTCTCGGACCTGGTGTTGAGGACCTCCAGACTGTTGGTACTGGGGGACCTCAACATCCATGCTGAGGCTGCCTTGGCCGGGCGGCTCAGGACTTCATGGCCGCCATGACAACCATGGGGCTGTCTCAACATGTCATCAGCCCGACACATGAGAAAGGCCACACTCTAGACCTGGTTTTCTCAACGGGATTGGAGGATGGTGGTTTGGATGTGGAGGGGTTGGTCCTGACTCCATTGTCATGGTCAGACCACTTCCTGGTCAAGTTTAGGCTATTAGCTACTCCAACCTCTGCAAGGGTGGGGGATCTATTAAGATGATCCGCCCTCGGAGACTGATGGATCCAGATGGTTTCTTGAAAGCTCTGGGGATTATCCGTCTGATATGGTCGGTGCTCCTGTCGAAGCTCAGGTCACCCTATGGAATAGGGAAATGTCCCGGGCAGTTGACACGATCGCACCTAAGCGCCTCCCCCTGCGCAGAGCCCAGACGGCTCCTTGGTATACATCTGAGCTGCGGGCAATGAAGCAGGAGGGGAGACAGCTGGAGCGCAAGTGGAGAAAATACCGCTGTGAGTCCAATCGAACACAGCTTAGAGCCCATTATCGGGCCTATTCTGTGGCAATACGGTTGGCGAAAAGGCAATATTTCGCAAACCGTATTGCTTCCTCAGAGTGCCGTCCAGCAGAGCTGTTTCGGGTGGTCCAGGACCTTCTTCAGCTGAGAAATACGGAGGAGGTTCTGGACCACTCGGCAGCCCGTTGTGACGAGTTTGCTGTTCACTTTGAGGGGAAAATCGCTCAGATTCGCGAGGGAATTGGACTCCACTATTGGTGCAGAATCAAGGGATGTGTCCAGTGCGCCGTGCTTAGGTCCAGTATTATTGGATGAGTTTCAATTATTGAGACCGGAGGATGTGGACAGGGTGCTTGGATCTGTCCGTTCTACCACCACTCTGCTCGACCCTTGCCCTTCCTGGCTAATTGAAAGATCTGCCAGGGGGGTTCGCACCTGGGTCCAGGAAGCTGTAAATGCCTCATTAAGAGAGGGAGTGGTCCCTGCTGCCCTAAAGGAGGCAGTAATTAGGCCACTCCTAAAAAAAACCAACCTGGACCCAGGGCTGGTGGGTAACTACCGGCCAGTAGCGAACCTCCCTTATTTGGGCAAGGTGTTGGAGCGGGTGGTGTCCGGACAGCTCCAGGCGCTGCTGGATGAAACGGATTTTCTGGATCCATTTCAATCTGGTTTCAGGCTGGGTTTTGGAACAGAGACTGCCTTGGTCGCCCTGTACGATGACCTTTGCCGGGAGAGAGACAGGGGGAGTGCAACCCTGTTGATACTCCTGGACCTCTCAGTGGCTTTCGACACCATCGACCATGGTGTCCTTCTGGATAGGCTGGCCAGGTTGGGAGTTGGAGGCACTGTTTTGCAGTGGTTCCGCTCCTTCCTGGCTGACCGTGTCCAGAAGGTGGTGCTGGGGGACAGTTGCTCCGCCCCGTGGCGTTTACGTCATGGGGTTCCTCAGGGCTCAATACTGTCTCCCATGCTGTTTAACATCTACATGGAACCACTGGGAGAGGTCATCAGGAGGTTTGGGCTGAGGAGTCAGCAATATGCTGACGATACTCAGCTCTACCTCTCATTCTCCACCAATCCAGGTGAGGCGGTTTCTGTCCTGAACTCGTGTCTGAGCCAGATAATGGACTGGATGAGGGTTAATAAATTGAAACTCAATCCAGACAAGACGGAAGTGCTGTTAGTGGGTGCTTCGCCGGACAGGTTAGAGGGCCACTTCCCTGTCTTGGACGGGGTTGCACTCCCCTAAGGGACAGGGTCCGCAGCTTTGGGGGTGCTTCTGGACCCTGGTCTAACTCTGGAAGCCCAGGTGGATTCGGTGGCCAGGGCGCCTTCCTTCAGCTGCGGAAAATATACCAGCTCCGCCCCTACCTAGACGAGCAGAGCCTCATGACAGTTACGCATGCGCTGGTAACATCCCGTATTGATTACTGCAATGCGCTCTACGTGGGGCTGCCTTTGAAGACGGTCCGGTGATTGCAACTGGTTCAGAATCGTGCGGCGCGGCTGGTGAGTGGTGGGGCCGCCAGAGATCACATCACGCCGATTCTACATAACCTGCATTGGTTACCAGTTGCTGCCCGAGCCCAATTCAAAGTGCTTGTCTTGACATATAAAGCCCTAAACGGCTTGGGACCTAGATACCTGAAGGACCGCCTCCTCCATATGAACCTACCCGGCAATTAAGATCTAGCCAGGGGCCCTCTTGAAAGAGCCATCCCTCAAGGAGGTGAGAGGGAAGACAAAGGGCCTTCGGCAGCTGCCCCCAAGTTATGGAATGCCCTCCCAAGTGAGATCCGCCTGGCGCCAACATTGATGACATTTCGGCGCCAGGTAAAAACCTTCCTGTTCCAGAAGTTTTTTAATTGATACAACATAGACTGGGGTCCTTTGATGGCAATTTTAGTGATGATTTTAGTATAAGGTTTTGCTGATGTTTTAATTATTTATTGATATTTTATGTCTTAACTGTTTTAATTCCTTGTTGTAAGCCGCCCAGAGACCTTTGGGTAGTGGGCGGCATATAAACTGTAAAAATAAATAAATAAATAAAATAAAATGTAAACCACCCACACAGCCAGGCTACAACCCACTCGCCCTTCAACTCTTAGGCTAGTAACATGGAAGTTGCTCATAGAACAGTATTGTCCCATGGTTAGACTAACAGGCAATGCTGGGCATTTGGGTAGAGGGGTAACTAAAACGTGATCTCTTTCCCACTGGCTGCTATGACCTTGCTATAAGTGTGTCATTCTTTTTATTCTGAGACATTGGTTGCTTTTATAGGATATCAACCTGTGATACTTGGAAAATGTTCCTTATTCGAAATACAAATCCCAGAATCCTGCAATATGGCAATTCTGGTGTTTTGTTGATTTGTTCACTATTAAAGGCTCCCTTCGCCCAACCCTTTTAGAATCCCCCAAAAAGAGGGACAAAAGGGAACTCTGGAGAACCACAGATAGGAAAGGGGACAGGAAACCATTCTTGAGTTCATAGACTCATAGAATCATAGAGTTGGAAGAGACCTCAAGGGCCATCTAGACCGATCCCCTGCCATGCAGGAACCCCCATCACAATATTTCTGACAGGTGGCCATCCAGCCTCTGCTTAAAAACCTCCAAAGAAGGAGACGCCACCACCCTTTGTGGCAGCATATTCCACTGCCGAACAACTCTAACTGTCATGAAGTTCTTCCTAATGTTCAAATGGAATCTCTTTTCCTGTAGTTTGAAACCATTGCCCCGAGTCCTAGTCTCTGAAGCCATGGAAAACAATCCTGTTCCCTCTTCAATAGGACATCCTTTCAAATATTTAAACATAGCTATCATATCCCCCCTCAGCCTTCTTTTAGAGAGGCTAAACATTCCCAGTTCCCTAAGCCGTTCCTCATAAGACATTTCCTCCAGACCCTCAACCATCCTGGACGCCCTCCTCTGCACCCACTCGAGGTTGTCAACATCCTTTTTAAATTGAAGCGCACAGAATTGGACACAGGACTCCAGGTGGGGTCTGACCAGTTTAAATGAAATGTTTCCAGTACCTCCTCTGGGTTATAACAGTGTAAAATAACACAGTGCACCACTTTGCCCTCTGATTACCAGGCAGTTTAGCCCTGTATCTCTTGCAGGAAAGCTGCTGTCCTTTAGGTGGTGAATCATATCTAAAACTCATCTGATCAGGGTTGCAGTGGATTCTTTGGCCTCCTGCCTAAAAACGGGATTCAAGCCACAGGGTGGGGAGACCATAAGAAGCGGTGTAGGAAGCAATCTGGAGCACAGGCAGCCATACCAGCAGCTTCGGAGAAATCAGAGTATACGCTGTCATTCCCCCAGACGCCTTGGAACAGAAACCTGTGGACCCTTTGGGGGATTCTGGGCCGATAAATAGGGCTCAATAGCCAAAGTGTTAATTGATTACCCTCCCCACCCCCAAACGTCAGAGCTACCCATGACTAATGTCAGTGCTTGTTAGAATGCTTATGCTTACACCATGCCATTTTTTGTTTGAAGAATGCATGTGCAAGTGAAAACAGACAAGAATGCAAAACTATACAGCTGGTTGGTGCTCCCATAAAAACAATAATTGCCATTGCTATGGCTGAGCCATTTTTAATCATAAAATATGTGTCTGGGGGAGAGGAAACATAATACTCTCACATTACAGAATAAAATGCAAGCTTCTGGAAGCACCGGAGCAGGCATTTGCCCATAATGAAAATGATTATTAATATTTATAACTCATTATGTCCAAAATTCATAAATGCAGTCTGCTGCTTGGCTGCTGCTTGAAATGAATGGGTCCCTCATCAGCATGCTGTAGAAACTTCAAAGAAAGCTCTGGTGCTAACTGTATTCCTTCCTTCAAAATATTATAGATTAGGTCTCCCCACCCACCCCCACCCCAAAAAAGACCTTTCCTGTTGAATTCAGGGATAGGCTCCAGCCTTGCCAGATTTATTTGGTAATGGTGATGATGGTTCCTGTTGTTGATACATTAGATGTCAGAGGTCCATACCTTGGTCATATGTTTTAAAAAAAAGTGAAAGAGGAAGCAGTTGTGTTAAACACGAAAGGGAATGTAATATGCCCTATAATTGACCTGTTTTCCTGTCCAAAAGGGGACTTCTGCTGAGATGCATATCTCAGAAATCAGCCCTGAAAATAAGGACCTGGCTACCCATCATAAAATATAGACTTTGAAAAAAACACCTACATGTTTCCATACTTAATGCAAAATAAGCAGTTTGGAGGGGGGAATTGCACAGATTGCATACTATTCTGAGCAGATGGCTTTCAGCATTTGAAGAAGCCCTTGTTCCAGAAATACGCTAAATGAATCCTCCCTAGGATTCAAGAACAGGATGGTCCCCAGATATTTTGCTGCCTGAAGCAAATGGCAAAAGAGTTTCCTTCACCATTCTGTATACAGAAGCCAACTTGATCAGAAAGTAAATTCTACTTCCAACCCTGGCAAGTGGAAAGACCCTTCACTGTGGCTAAGAAACATCGGGAGGTCACTTACAGTGACTCACATCACTGGTCCATCTAGTCCGATATGGCTAACACAGATTTGAAGCACTTCCTAAGACGGCAAATTGGATTCCCCGCCCCGCCCCCTTTTGTACCTGGAGATGATGATGAGTAGACTGGCAAAACTTCTCCATCCAAAGCATAAGCACCTACAGGGTGGTTTGGGGTGTAAGACAGGCTGGCTGAACACTGAAGATGGACACAAACTGCATGAACCTTCCAATTTGTGGTTCGTGCCAATTTCTAGTGAACACTCCTCTCTGCCCTCCCATATAGAGAAATGGCTAGAGGGCTTACAGGTATGTCCAAACGTCCACCCTCCAGATGATTTGGACCACAACTCCCACAGTCCTTTGCCATTGGCAATCTAAGCTTAGAATTCTGGGAGTTGTGGTCCAAAACATCAGGAGGGCTGAAGTTTGGACATGCCTGACTTAGGAGGAACAATCCCTGGCTCTTGAATTGCTGCCTGAGACTCTTGCCTCATTCTGCCTAGCAGTGGACGTCCTTTTTTTTTTATTAATAAATTTTCATTGGATTTTTAAGAGGGGAACACAGGGTCAGGAAAAAGCTGAAAGAAGGGGTTTCTTTTTCATTTACATTAGTATTGCAAAAGAGAAAAGAATTAAACATTTCTCTGCCAAATGTTGTGTCCAAACAAGCAGGATCTTTCAAATAATGGCGGGTCTAGCACAGGTCTGATTCCTGATTGATCACCCAGAGATCCTTCTCTGTTGCTGATTGGAATGCAAGAACTAGATAATTTGATGATGGAAATATTCATATCTTTATTTGAAATAGTTCTGTCTAAACTCTATTTTAATTTTCAAAGATCTTTCTAAGAAAAGACATGTTCCTACGCCTTAGCCTCTTTAAGTCCACCCTATGATAAAAGGTTCCACAGTCATAATTACATTTCCAACATTTAGGTGAACAATTATACATCTTGGATAAACGGCACCTGAAATGCCATCTATAAAACATCCAATTTTCTTGCGAAATAATTTAAAGATTTTAACTGTGTTCCACAAGTCCCATTTATTTAAATGAAAATATAAGTTTTCTGCCCAACTTATCTACAGTCTTTAAGCAGTGTATCAATCATTTTTTCATTTAACAACATGCAGACTAAGCTTGGGGTCACCAGAGGAAAGTATTTTATCAAATGAGGTATCAGTAGTCATAAAACCACCCTCTTTGGAAAGCTCATTTCAAAGAGCAGTGGACGTCCTTCATCCAATCTCTAGCACAGGGTCAGCTGAGAAGATTCTTTCTCATACTAGTATTGAGAGAAAGAACTACTTTCTCTGGTGTTGTGTCCAAACAAGCAGGATCAAATAATGGTGAGTCTAGCACAGGTCTGATTCCTGATTGATCACCCAGAGATGCTGAATGCAAGAACTAGATAGTTTGCGATGGTTTATTGACAGTTGCTTTTCTTGCTGTTTTCTAGACACTCCCTGGTTAATCCTAGGGAGGCGATGTGAAAAGAGAACAGATAAAAATGACAAACCACAAGCTGTACAAAAATGTGTGTTCTTGGATCTGCAGCAGAACGTTTACATTTCTGCAGACTAAGCTCTCATCTCTGCTTTGCTTATTTATTTATTTATTTTATTTATTTATTATATTTATACCCTGATTTTTTTTATTATCGAAACAAAAAAATGAAAACGAAAATGAAAAATTGCTCATTTCGTGCTCATCTCTACTGCTTGCCCTTAGGAACTGGTTTTCCCCAGTAGCACAACAGAAGCAAAGAACCGCTCATTACTCTGGTAAAGAAAATCTGTTCAGCCTTACAAATGTTACTTTCTTGGACTATATATCTCCCTGTTGGCCATGTTGGCTCAGGAATTCTGCAAATTTTAGTTCACATAATATAATTGCCAAGCCCTGAGAATGTCACACATCTCTTATACATCTTCATAGGCCGACGGGTCAGATGAAAATGAAAAATGATCAGCTCTCTCATTTGTTGAATTGCAAGGTAAATTGTACATTAATGATAATGGATAGTTTTCTATCTTCTCCATCTTTTTTTAACAGTGGAAGATAATAGCCTGTCTCAGAAGAAGAAGATTACAGTGGAAGATCTGTTCAGTGAAGATTTCAAAGTTCATGATCCAGAGGCTAAATGGATAAGTGGTGAGTCTTACATGCCTATGGGCACATAATAATATCTTGTCCCATTTATGTTTGAGGCTTTTTCCTCTCTACCCAGAAAATTCACACTGTATTTCATCTTATTTTATTCTGTCTTGAGCACATTTTCCTCCAGTGAAGCTGGTTTCTGTTGATTCAGATCTTTAGTCTATCTAGTGCAGTTCTATCAGTAGATGGGTTTCAGATCTGAAGGTGGTTTTTTTTTTTTTTTTTTTTTTTGTAATTGGAAATGTCATAGTATTGAATAGAGAGGGGGTGAACTGAAAAATGAATCACATTTTCTGATGAATGGGGCCAATTCATTAACATTCATCAATTCGTATCCTTCATAAATTGAGTCCCACAATGAATACAAGTTGAATTCTTAGCAATTTTTGATCTAATTCATCAGGCTATGAAATGGCCTCTAAGGCACCTAGAAACACCAAAATTAGAGGGACAAATTCTCTGTCTCTCCTCTACAATCCCACCAGGTTGGGTGAAGATTGGGTTTCCCAGCAAAGGACATTTTTCTAGGGGTCCAACTTGTGGATGGATATAATTCAGATGTCCGAAAGATCTGAAACATAATCTTAACAAAACTTAGTTGGATTTTAGGGGAGATTGAGCTTAAATTTGGGGTCTCTGGGTTTCATTTTCCAAGGGTGACTCTCTGGGGGTATGTAGCCCAGACATCTGAACCCCAAACCTGCAGGGCTTATAAAAGAGAAGGCAGAGGAAGCATCCCTGCAAATTTGGGGCCTCTAGATGCTGGGGGGAGACTTTTTATAGCATTTTAAAAGGGAGACAAATAAATTCATGGAAATGTTTTGAGGAGTAGAGAAGACTCTCCAAGGTCCAGGAAAGTTGTCTGCTTCTGTAATAGATTCATGTAATTGCCATGGTCTTTGGCTGGTGCAATAAATGTTCAGATAAAAGTAATTGCAATATTACTGCAATTATCTTTAAGATTAAATTGACATTATCCTGTGGAAGAAGACACTGGTAATGGAAGTCACCAAAGAGGCATGTGATTAGGAAATTATTTGGTAAATCTTTCTTTCTTTCTTTCTTTCTTTCTTTCTTTCTTTCTTTCTTTCTTTCTTTCTTTCTTTCTTTCTTTCTTTCTTTCTTTCTTTCTTTCTTTCTTTCTTTCTTTCTTTCTTTCTTTCTTTCTTTCTTTCTTTCTTTCTTTCTTTCTTTCCAAAATGCCTTCCTTTTCCCCTCAGCTATCAAGTTTTCCAGGGAGAGGGGCTATCTGCTTTTACTAGGAACAGCTTCGAGGCCAGAAGCATTTGTGGGTTCTTAGTAGTTTGTTTTGATTCCTGTCTTAAAATTGCAGCATTCTAGTCATAGAAAGGACCATTGGAACATGGGATACGATTGAGACATACAAAAATATGCAGGGCATGAGTAAACGGGATAGAGGGACACTCTTCTTCCTCTCACAAAATACCAGAACGAGGGGACATCTACTCAAACTGAGGGTTGGGAGAGTGAGAACAGACAACAGAAAATACTTCATTACCCAGCGTGTTGTTGGTCTGTGGAGCTCCCTTCCTCAGGATGTGGTGATGGCATCTGGCCTGGAAGTCTTCAAAAGGGGATTGGACAGATTCCTGGAGGAGAAGTCCATCACAGGTTACAAACCATGATGGAGTTATGTAATATCCAGGCTTAAAACCAGGGTACTTCAAGGGCCAGATGCAGGGGAGTGGTATCAGGAGATAGATATCTAGTCTTGTGCGCTCCCAGAGGCATTTGGTGGGGCCACTGTGAGATACAGGAAACTGGACTGGATGGGCCTTTGGCCTGATCCAGCATGGCTCTTCATAGGTTCTTACGTTCTTAACAGCATGTCTCACATTGTTTTCACATGCGCACACGCGCGCACACACACACACACCCACCCACCCACCCACACACACACACACACACACACACACTAACAAACAGAGAAAGAGAGAGAGCAAATATATTCCCTTTGATTTAGACTGTGTTTAAACATTACTGCATGGAAAACCTTAGCAGAGCTTTCCCCCGGGTTAAGCATCACAGCCTCTGAGGCCTTCCACCACGTACAGTTTTATATATTTTGTTCAGGTGGGCTCAGCCTGTGATCACTTCTAAGATAATTTTTTTAAAAAAATGCATAAAAATAGCAAGGAAACTCTTCGTGGTACTGAAAGAACCACTCCACGGTATAATATTTCAGTGTAAAGGGTCTCTTAACTTGACTGAGTTCCAGGATATGACTTCTAGTTTTCTTTTAAATAGTAATCAGTTTAAATCTCATATGCTTTCTGTTTTATTGGGAGATCAGGACCTTCAGTAAATTAATTTATCAGAACATTTAAAACACAGCATCTTTATACAAAATGCATGACTAAGGCCCATTCTCACTGTACAGCTCATATTCTGGAATAGATACTAGAAATGCACGAGTACCCCATCATATCAGCCCATGTTTCTTAATCTCTTGATCTGAAACACTTATCAGATAAAGATGACATATAATAGACTCTCAGGTATTTTAAAAGTATTGGTCTTTTAAGGGATTTTCAACACCTGCTCCTTCTCTTCACACTTCATGAGGAATCTGGATGTTGTTTCACTCAAGTATTTTATTGCTCACTATCTGTTTAACAGATACGTTTCATAATGAAGAAAGTGGATGTACTGGTAGGTAGCTGTCCTCGTACAACTTACAAGGACTAAGAAGTATGAGCAGATGTTTCATTTACTAATGGGATGTTGATGCTCTCTCTCTCTCTCTCTATCTATCTATCTATCTACTTTGAGAGAGCGGGAGATAGAGCTGTGGCAAATGCTCTGCAGGCACACACAAACACATATGTGTATAACATTTAGCAGTTCTTACCATTGCTACTACTGGTAGAAACAACAATGCATTCATTGGGAGATCTCTAAGCCAGGAACTGCTGAATGTCACAGAGGACTAGGAAGGAGGATGGATGGATTCAGCAGTACCAAAAATAATTATAGGACCTGCTTTGATTCCTAGCAGGCATTTTTCAGGCACTCTGCTCAGACATTTGAAGGTAGATTTTACTGGTAATAATGGCTCCCAAAACAGTTTTGGGCTTAATGCATTTGTTAGCCCCGATTAATATGAAGGTGATACATAGCTGTTGACCTAATTCATTCAGTAGAGCTTCTTTAATTGGTTATACTTAACCCTTTGCCATGAGCTTTGTTTGTCATGAATAGGAGGCTCATAGTTTAAACCTATGTAGGTCTATTTTGAAGTAACCTCAAATGAATTTACTAAGATTTACTCCCAATGTTACATAGGCTCCAGTATACATTTACTTCTATTTTTTTTTAAAAAAGCACACATGAATATCAGGGTGTGGACACAAAATGCTACAATGGGAAGTGGGTGCTGTTCTCAAAATTTCCCTTCAATCTGCTTCTCTTTATTTGGGGGGGGGGAGAGGAGTGTCATGCCCCATTACCTCCCTTGCAGGTCCTGTGTGTGTGTTGTGTCGTTACAGTCGTGACCGACTCTTCGTGACCCCATGACCATGAAGTTTTCTTGGCAGGAATACTGGAGTGGTTTGCCAGTTCCTAGTCCAGGGGCCTACAGCACCTGGTATTCCCTGGTGGTCTCCCATCCAAGTACTAACCAGGGCCGACCCTGCTTAGCTTCCGAAATCAGGTGAGATCGGATATGCTTAGGGCATATGGGGACCTTAATCTAACACTATGGCAGTGCAAGGGAATTGACAAGGTTCTTGGCACTACTTACTTACTTACTTACTTACTTACTTACTTACTTACTTACTAAATAAATAAATAAATAAATAAATAAATAAATAAATAAATAAATAAATAAATAAATAAATACTACCCCCAAAGATGCCAGCTGTGTATAGGTTGGATCTGATGCAACTGGCCCTAGTATCCAACCTTGCAGGATGACTCCTGAGACTCTCAGGAGCAGACCCAACTATACATGAAAGGTTCACTCCCTGCTTGGCAGCCTTAAATGGCCCTGAGCCTTGGGTAAGGGTAGGCGACAGATCTGCCATGTTTTTAAAATCATGGGTCTGATCTAGAATGGGGCCCTCAAAGAAGAGGTAGAGGAGGAAGGGCAGCTGTAATGCTAGTTAATTTGTGGCTAGACGTTATGTTGCTACCGACATTACTTTCAGCAGTACATTTGTTGGACAGCTCCTTTGAAGTAAGTGCCTTGACTGCTTGGACTACAAGCTCTGAGCCTCCCCAAAAATTGTGACAGTGACAGGAAGGATGCTTCCCACACACACTGATTTTTTTCTCCCCAAAAGGCAAAAAGGGAATATGTGGAGCAACTGAGAGACAAAAAAGAAGCCTACAGAAGGAGATATTTACAAGCCACTTACCCTTAGCTTGTCCTTGACGATAAACTCAAGTGGCTGCTTTTCATTTAAGAAAAGGACAGAAAGATATTATCCTGAGCTCCAAGTATGAGGCAGTTTTGCTCCTGAGCAAAGAATGGAGCTGCATGTCCGGTAAGGTTAGTGGAAGGACACTCATTGACTTTTTGGGCTGAAAAGACCGAAGGTTGGCCATGCATTGAAAAAGACCTGCAGCAAAGTGTCACTAAGAAAGCCATTAAAGAAATGTCAGATGGCTGCTTGAACTGCGCGGCGTGGCCTTTTGCTGCTGCTTTATATATTGTGATGTGTCAAATTTTGGTGTCAGTTACTTTTGGCATTAAACCCGCGAGGGTCTCCATGGGATATCCTAGCACTCTTTTCGATTTATGAGATCTGTATTACAGGGGGAGGCATCTAGATGGAAAGGATTAAAATGCCATCCTTTTCATCAGAGGTCATCAGAACAATTCGCCAGTCTTAATTAGTTCTTCCATCACCCCTGTGGGGCAGGCAAATATTATTATTGCACTCATTTTACAGCTGGGTAAACAACAAAACAGAGTGATGAATCTTTAAGGTCACAAGCAAGACAGCAGATGATTTGGGAATACAATATGGCATGTCAGTCTCCTAGGCCTTGATGTAATCTAGCACATTGCTCAGCCAACAACACGCTGCCCTTCCATCCTTCTAAAATCCTGCTTTCTTTTTACAGGCTGTATGGGGGGGGGGACCCTCTATATTACACAAGAACTTAGCTTAATAGAAGAGAGAGCTAGGGACCATGTACAAGTGTGTGCTGATCTGTGAAGTGACACACTTTCCCTTGAGAACCCAAGGGGAAAAATATAATGGGGTGACCTTTTTCAGATCTCCTTTTCTATGAGATCGTGTCTTCAGTAAAGGTAGATGGTATATCCTCCTTTTAGGTAACCATATAGGTTTTACATTCTGAAATTATGTGTACATTAAAATATCTCAAGAAAGCAGTGTACAAGGTTTTAAAAAGGGAAGAAAATAATGCTGAGATATAAGATTTAAGATATTCCTTTGTACTTGAACAGCCAGTATGGTGAGCGACTAGAGTATAATCTTATATGCTGGAACTCCAAATGCCTTGTAGAGTGTGTGAATCTTACGTTTTGGTCTACAAACACCAAAATCCACCACCAGCCTTTGGCTAATGAGTCATTGTAAAGGTAAAATTTTGTGATTTATTTATTTTTTTGAATTTGTATACTATCATCCTTAGCTAAACACTGAGGTGTCCATTTTGGGAGTAAACAACAAGAATAAAACAAACAAGATAGAACTTGAATAATCAAGGATACACAAGCATTAAAATTGAGCCTGTTACCGCACTGTTGTTCTCAATATCCTTGGTATTAATTTATGGATTGATTGGTATGAAGAGAAGACATAAGGGTCAGTTCCAGGCAAGTCACCTGGGACAGGAAATATTCCAGAACAGAAAGCCCAACAGGGGACCATGTGATTAATGTGAGAAGGCAGTCAAGCCCTGGAAAAAGGCATTTGATGGTGGTGTCAGAGCATGGGCAGGTATATGTAGGAAAGACATCACTTCACATAGACTCTGGGCAGCTGGGAGAGAAAATGTGATAAAAGCTATTTTCTGATTTAAATATTTAATTCTTCCTTCTTATTCCATTTGATCGATAGAAAGTCACAAAAATTAATATAGCAGCAGAACTAAGCTTTGTTGTGAAGTACAAAGAGCTACAAACTACAAACTACTTCTGCTGTAACACTAATTGATTTTCTGGTCTAATTGTAAAAGCCTTGGGGATAATCCATTATCCAGAGGCCATAACAGTGCAGGCTAGATGGTGCCACATTCAGGGTTAGTGGAAGTTTTCATCTGTGGCTCTGGTTTCCAAACAAAGCACTCCAGCCAGCAAAGCTATACAACGTTGGGTTGAGTGTCTTGCTGACTAATGAAATGATGGAAGAACTCAGGAGACTCTTTTATAGATCGATACAGAGCTTAATGGACCAGAGGTCTGAGCTGTTCACACTCACTCTCGGTGAGATCGTTCTCAAAGTTTTGGCACAAATGAATGTAATTTAAAAACACCAAAAACCCTGCATGCAGTGTCCAGGAAAATATCATTACTCGAAGCATGGAGAAGTCAGGATTCTGGACTATGGTTCCAAGAATTCTCCAGCCAGGATAGACAAATGGGTGTTTGGGAATTGCCCTCTAAAAATATTGATACTTCTCTTTTTTCCTACCCTTTGGAGCTCTGGCGGGGGCACGTGGAGCTCGTGAATAATTGTTTTATCACCACAGCCAACTTCTCTTGGTTGGGCTTCTATGAGTATGCCTCTTAATCTGAATCCCTTCCTCAATGGACTAAATGGGAAACCAGTTATGGTGAAGTTGAAGCAGAGAATGGAGTACAAGGGCTGCCTTGTCTCAGTAGATTGATATATCTATTGATATATTGACATCTCGGCCCGAACTGTTCGGCAGGTGCGAGCGCACTCGCTCCGGGTTGCCACCCGACGAGAAGCCTGGAAATCGGTCACCCGGAACCGGGCTTTCTTGGTGGCAGCCCCTTCTCTTTGGAACTCCATCCCAAGCGAAGTGCGCTCTGCAGAGTCCCTGCTGGCCTTTCGAAAAGCTTTAAAAACTTATCTGTTTCGAGAGGCCTTTGGCGAGCCCTAACTAATTTATTTCCTTTTTTTTCCCTCTCCTCCCCGCCATCTTTTATGACCAAGCGACCAATGTTTGTGCTTAGTTGATTATTTGCCTAGTGCTGTTGTTTATTCATGCTCGCTTGATCTTTAAGTTTTATGATGCCAACTTGGCCCGCTGGGGGCTCCTGGGTTTTTAACTGTTTACTCTATGTTTTGTTGTTTTATATTTGATTGTAATTTTTTGTCTATTTGGCGCATGCTGCTCACTGTAAGCCGCTTAGAGTTCCGCAAGGAAGATAAGCGGGGTATAAATATAATAAATAAATAAATATATGAACATGCAGCTTACAAATACAGAAGAATATATTGATGGCACACTATCTGGACACCGTGGTGAAGTATTGATAAGGTGCAATAATATCCTTTATTTAAGGGGTATGGAGGAAGAAGAAGAAGAAGAAGATGGAGAAATGAGGGAATAACTTTTCAAAAAATGTTTTTTTATAAAAAATGTTGAGATCTGTTGTTTATAGGGATTTTGGGTTCTAGTGACATCTTTTGTGGTAAAAAAAACCAATAAATACTGTTGAAGGTTTTTTTCCTGTTTGAGAGAAAAAATAAAGATGCTACTTCTGATGGGTTCCAATAGATAGATAGATAGATAGATAGATAGATAGATAGATAGATAGATAGATAGATATTGATATTTCCACATTGTTCTGTATTGCAGTGGCTTAGCATGGGGAAGGTGCAGCTTTAATCCCTGTCATCCACAGATAAAGAGATTCAGGTAGTAGCTGAAAGACTGAATACATTGCCTGATGGCCAATCAGAATAAGCTGATGTAAACTAGATGGACATAAACAGCAGAGGATGGTGACTCCAGTTCTGTGGGGACAGGGAATCCAGGTTTTTGTCCACAGCTTAATGGAGGCATCCAAGATGCTAAGCCTTTTCTGGGGATAGAACTAATCGCCATGGATGCCCCTGCAAAGTTCAGACTAAAACCTGTAGCAACCCTTTCAAACTGCTTCCATTCCCTTTGGAACACAGATGTCTCCTTCCTGAAAGCACTTCCTAAGATACGCTGGCCACTTAAACGGACCAGAGATACTTGTGATTTGCATTTGGCTGCATGGGGGAGGGAGAAAAAAGAAAGAAAAAATGTGGCGTTTTTTTGTATTCAGATTGCGGGGCACAAAAAAAGGATCAGGAGACTCACATCCAAGCGGATCAAATTTTTGTCACATCCAAAAAGCTGAAAGCTCAGGCTAAAAATTTCCTGTTAACTCGGAGCTGGTGGGTCTCTCCGGAGCTGGGAGCCATTTCAGAGTTTAGAAACAATGCTGGTTTGATTTGCAAAAGTGGCTTTTTTGACATTGAGGATCACAGCACAAGCCTTTGCTGAGTCAGGAAATCCTCCTCCTCTTAGAATTTCAGAGCCAAGAAACAATGCTGGTTTGAGCAGCGTCATTCTGATAATTCACATCCTAACTGTTTGGTTTTGACGTTTGAATTGTCCTTATTGGTTTAATGTTTTGTTTCCTTTGTTTATCACTGATATTATTGTTTTTTGTTAATGTTCAGTATTGTTTGAAGTTATTTTCATGTAATTGTTTTATGTTTTGTTTACTTTACTGTTCTTCACTGCCCCAGGCTAGATGGGTGGTATACAAATTGAATGAATGAATGAATGAATGAAACAGTTCTGCACATCTTTGTTCCTAGTTACACAAAATGCAAAGTATATGAATTCAGTGACTATGAATTTATTTTCCATCCCTAGAAGGATGTAACATAAAACAACATTCAGTTTTGCATAAAGAAAGATTATGCAAAGAGAAGGGTGCATTTAATTCTTAATTAATAAAGTTGGGGAGAAGAATCATGCTTTATTCTATAAGGCATGTGAAGAAGATTTAAGTTGACATGTTCTTCTATAATAAACAAGGTGATTAATTGTGCATACTTTTATGTAACAGCATCCTGAGATTGACAGGATATGTTTCAGATTTATTGCATTTCACTGATAAAGCCCCTGAATCTTTGCAGACACATGGGTGAGTCATGAATTATTTGTGGATTATTCTGCCTAATACTTAAGAGCCTTTGGGGGGGGGGGATGGAAGCACTAATAACATCAAAGTTTCAAATAAATGCCAATAAAAATAGCCTGATTGAAGTGGGACACGGATAAATCTTATTTTCTTCCTTTAAAGGGAGTGGGGGTGTTCCATCACACCTTAAATCTATTTTTTGAAGAAAGACAGGATAGAAAATAAATAAATAACAATATTTTTTTAAAAAAAGAATGAAAATTTGGTTTTGAGTTAGAGGTATTTGAATCTTAGATATTTTCTGGCCACCACAACCACCCCCACCAACTAGTAAGTATACTGAGAGTTTGCCGTGAGGTTACAACTGTGACTAGAGTTAGGGATTGGGCTTGATGTAAATTTCTTGTATCTCTGGAATCTTCTGTGCCTGCTCACCTAAGTCCAAATCAGGCCAGTTCATTGAGAACCAGAGTGTGTCATGTTTTAGTATCATGGCTCATCAAGAACGCTGGAAGATTCCTTTTGTCCCCAATGCATTATACTGTACTGTCCAGTGTTTAGAAGGAAAAAATGTACTCTGTTGACAAAAGGTAATAGATCTCCTGAGACCATTTTCTGTTAGACATTGTAATAATAATATGGCAAGGGTTTGACACTGAGGAACATTGTTTATAACAGTTCCGGTGGCAAGGTCAAAAATGCCTCCAGTATAGCTATAGACCAGCATGGATTCTGCTGTGATATATGATGGTGAAAGTCTAAAAGATCCCATCCTGGTACCTGAGATTTAATGTGGAAGTCTAGCACAGCAACTACATAAACCAGGCAGCCTGTTAATTAGCTGTAAGGAAGGTGCTGTATTTCCTCAAGTGATCAGACTGAAAAACCTTGGCCTGATTTTTAAAAATAGCCACATGACATAAATCATCTTGACTGAGCAGAGTCCAGCTTAGAGGGCAAGGGTGGTGGAATGAAAATTAACTCTGAAAGGTCCAGCACATGTGGTGACCGATGAGGGTGGATTTGAAGCAGAATTTTTGCCAACTGATAGCAGAGTCATTAGAAGGAGAAGACGCAGCTGGATAAAGAGAGAACAGATTGTGTGAGTGACTCTGGAGGAGGAGGAGGAGGAGAAGAAGAGGGGAGGACAGGCTGAATCTGGTACAGAAGGCAATACCTGAGCCGACTCCCTTTGTGGAATTCCTTGTGTTTCCAAAGCATACCTTTAGAGAATGGTGATGCCCTCTTTTTCCTGTGTTGGACCATTTTGGCAGTAATTGGAAAATGTAAGAATAGCTGAGTTGAAACTGGTGAGAACTACCGTGGTGCCTGTCCGAGTTTAACCCATTCCAAAAGCATGCTCATAAGTCGAACAACTTGTAAGGAGAGCAGCCTTAACTAAAAAATAAAAATAAAAAATGGGGAAAAAAAAAAAAATGTAAGTAGAGCAGACTGCATCTAAAATTTGTAAGGCAGCAGTTAAAATGCCAACGTTTTCCCGCTCTTAAGTCAAATTGCTTGTAAGTAGAGCCGCTGGTACGTAGAGGCACCACTGTCCTTTATTTTCCGCTTGAGGGGATGTGAGGAGATGCGGGCTGGCGTGTGTTTGATCAGTGGCTGCGGCTTCACACAAACAAACTGTGAGGCTCCAGGTCTGGTCATCTCTCCCAGCAAGCAGCTTTCAGGAATTCCTCAGTTATTATCAGAGTCAGACCTGGCTCTAAAGTATCCTTCTGCAAAGAATGACAAGATTCTGTTCTTAATATACTCCTCCTTTGGCACTTTGTCTGTTTCAGCCCTGGCATTCTTCTTTTGTAGTATGACAGGTACATTTCTTTAAAGAACAACATCAGAAGGTTGATTCTCTCTTTCTGGTGCCGCCTTTCTTTTAAGATCAAACAAAAGCAGCTCTAACTTTAGAGCCATCAGCTGTGTGCGAAAGAAGGCTGCCTCTCTTTTTCATCATTTGAAACTGTAACACTTAGAGCTCTTGCTTCTCTTACGGAAGCTGTGATGGTATTGTCAAAAACACCGTTTTCAGATTGCTGGCAAGGGTGAAAATCCAGAAGGGCCCATGAATGCAAAAGCAAAGCAAAGTGTTCTGCTTATATACCGCCCCATAACGCTTCAAGGAGTCTCTGGGTGGTTTACAGTTTTTAATTACAGTATGCAGGCTACACATTGCCATGCCCCCCGACCCCAGCAAGCTGGGTACTCATTTTACCGACCTCGGAAGGATGGAAGGCTGAGTAAACCTTGACCCTGCTACCTGGGATTGAACCCCAGGCACAGTTTTACCTGCAGTGCAGGCATTTAACCACTGCACCACATGGCTTTTATTCCTAGGCTGGAGAATGAGAATGATGCATTTTGGGGTGCTATCCTGTACAGACATGCTAAGGAGGGAGGCATATTGAATTAAGTAGTATTTCAGGTTCTGGTGGTTCGTGGGTCATGAAGGATGACCTCTCCTTATAGGACAGTGTTGGTGAAACTATGGCACAGGTGCCAAAGGTGCCACTCAGAGCCCTTTCTGTGGGCACCAAACATCGCCCCTTCACAGCCACCTGCATTCAGGTAAAGTTGCTGTAATGGCACTTTACCAAAAAAAAATAGTGGTTTTGAATCACAGTTTGGGCACTCGGTCTCTAAAAGGTTCGCCATCCCTGTTATAGGATTGCACTGCTAGATAGCGGCTATCCCAGGCTAAGCCTCCTGCTTTGTCAAGCAGTCTTTACGGGGCTTTTCACCTTTGTAAAAATACTCGACTGCAGCCCTACAGAAGGAGGTCCACCAATGGTATTTGCGTGGTGGAGGTCTCTGTTAGACACAGTATGCCTTTTGAATAGAGTAATGGGCTCTTTCTACTAACTAGGACATATGAGAAGAGATCTTGGCTATTGCTCTGAGATTTCAAAGGAAGCCTCATTTCATTAAGAATGACAGTAGGCGTGAGAATAATGTTTGATGTTGACAATTGAAAGAGGAAGCCCCCGCACAGGGAATTATCTCTTGCAAAACTGCTAACATAGCTTTGGACAGCAGAGTTTAGCAAGTCCCTCCCCATGACCCTGTATCTTTTTTTTCTCCCTCTGCCTTATATATGCCATATTATAATCCTCCTGTTCTTAATTGCATTGGTTCTTTCTGTTGCGGATTCTTAAGGAATGGATGGACCCTTCTTGAGAATTCTTGGACATTTAATCAAAACTTCTTGGACTGACCTTGGCATTCTTCAGGGTCTTACTCATGCATGAAGCTCCACGTTCACCCTGAATATTTTGTTGTGCAAGATGTCTTCACAATGCTAAGGATATGCTTTGTTTCTCTGTCCTGCTCCCACTATATTAAGTTCCCTTTTGGGGTACCAGCACATTTTTGATGTTCTTTTCAAGTAGGAATCTTCAAAGTTGCTTTGATTTGGTACTGATGGCAAAACAAAACAAAAATCTGTTGGTTTAGCTGAAGGAGGTTTAGGTAAATTTGATGTTTCTTTAACTTGGAGCTGGATTGCTCAGTGGTTCAAGCAGCCAGAGGTTGGGAGTTCAATCTCCCACTTGGCCCCTTGTAAGCAGAGCCAACTTTGGGGGTGGGGGTGGGGGGGTGCTTGGGCCAGCTGGAGAGTCCCAGGGCATCATCAGAAGAAGGCAATGGTAACCCACTTCTGAATAGCCTCTTTGTGGGAATACGTCTGTGAAGATTCTCAGTCATCCAGGTTCGTTTAACTGGGAGTTGAGTCATGGCTACTGGACTTCTTTTTTGAGAGATAGAAACGTTTCGCTGTTCATCCAAACAGCTTCATCGGTCTGAATACAGCTAGTGCAAGAGACCTTCTTATAGTCAGCTTGACCTCTTTTCCCCTGGTCTGATTGGCTCATAAGATGAACAAAGCCTGAATAGGCTCGTTAGGGAGAAATTAGTGTCCATGGCCTTAAGGTAAACAATGGCCTAAGGTGCTGAAACCCATCAAGAATGGGTCATTAGCTGTGACCTGGTGGTGAAGGCTCCTTGATTTGCCTGGGTACTTTGGAAAGTACAGCCTGATAAGTAGCAGATAGACTATGCCAGAGCCCACCACCTCTGTTGAGGGAGGGATTTTCAATGCTAACATGAATGGCTTCCCTTACTCCTCTCTCAAACCACCTCTCTTCTTTGTCTAATATGTGTACATCCTCATCTTTGAAAGAGTGGTCTTTTTCCTTCAAATGGAGGTGTACTGCTGATTCTGGTCCTGAGCTGTTACCTCTCCTATGTTGGGCCATTCTTCTGTTTAATGGCTGTTTAGTTTCTCCAATGTAGAGGTCTGAACACTCTTCACTGCATTGGACTGCATATACTATATTGCTCCTTTTATGGTTTGGTATCAGATCCTTTGGGTGGACAAGTCTCTGCCTTAGTGTGTTCATGGGTTTGAAATAAACAGGGATGTGGTGTTTGCCAAAAATCCTTTTAAGCTTCTCCGACACTCCCGCCATGTAGGGAATGACCAGGTTCTTCCGTCGGGTCTGGGTCTCAGACTGATCCCTTGTTCTTCTGGGATGGCCCACTGCTTTGTTGAAGGCCCACCTTGGATATCCACAGGCCTTAAGTGCTGTCTTCAGGTGCCTGTCTTCCTTCTTCTTGGCTTCTGAGGAGGTGGGGATGCTCTCTGCTCTGTGGCTTAGGGTCCTGATGACTCCTAGTTTGTGTTGTAATGGATGGTGGGAGTCAAACAGTAAGTATTGATCTGTGTGGGTGGGTTTCCTGTAAACTTCTACTCCTAGGCCACGGTCAGGTCTGATGATGACTGCACAATCCAGGAAAGCCAGCCTGTTGTCTTGGGTGTCTTCCCGAGTGAACTTAATATTAGGATCCACTGCGTTGATGTGGTCTGTAAAGGCCTGTACTTCCTGCGTCTTTATTTTAACCCTACATCTACATACCTGAACCAGTGGGATGGTGTTGTCCCTGGGAAGGTGTTGAGTGCCTTCTTCTCCACTTCTTCCATGTATAGGTTTGCTACAATTGGTGACACTAGGGAACCCATGGCACAGCCATGCTTCTGTCTGTAAAAGTCCCCTCTGTACATGAAATATGTGGTGTTCAGACACAGGTCCAGGAGCAGGCCTATCTGGTCTGGGTTGAGGCGGCTTCTGGAGGTGAGGGTGCTGTCTTCTCTTAATCTTCTCTTTACCATTATTAGCGCATCAGTGGTGGGTATGCTGGTAAAGAGTGATGTAACATCAAAGGATACCATGGTTTCCTCTGTATCCAGTTTGAGCTCCCTGACTTTAGAAACAAACTCTTCTGAGTTGTGTACGTGGTGGTCCGTGTGTCCAACCAGTGGGGCTAGGATAGTTGCCAGGTATTTTGTGATGTTGTAAGTCACTGAATTGTGGGAAAGTCCCCCAAAGGGTCCCCATAAGTCAGAATTGACTTGACGGTACATGATTATTGTTATGAATTTTAAGCAGGGGCATTCCTAAGAATCAGTTTTGAGTGTAGGGATACACAGAGAGCTAGCATGTTGCATTCTTTTAACATTCCCCCCTCCTTCAATCATCTATTTCCGTAGCTATCCTACTTTGAATCACCACATTAAAGGTTCTTTTGGCCCACACAGACCCAACCACAATGACTTCACATGTTCTTTTTTGCAGTACAGATGTCACCTTTATATATGGAAAGCCTTGTCAGGTGTTTAGGCTCAGTGCCTCTGTATCTCTTTTGTTGGCGACTGAGCATCTTGTGTGGTTATCAACAGTAAGATTATTTTATTAATTACACATTTAAGATCTGTATCAACAGGTATTAACTGCACATTGCAGTCTGTCTTTCACTCCACATGTTCCATCTAAATGCCTCAACTCCAACTCACTGTCACTGTAACCCTATGCAGATGTTTGCAGTCTTTTGGAATAAACAAAGGAGGGGGAGAATGCTGTCTCTTCCAGCTACTCTGCCCCACTGATCATGCATGCTAAATAAGTAACAAAGAGTGTTTTCTGTAACTTGAGTCATGGCAACTGGATTGCTCTCACAAGGAAAGAAGTCTAGTTGCCAGGACTCAACTTCCGGATTACCTCACCTGGTGACTGCGAATCTTCACAGACATTAGGAAGAGTGATGCTCTCTCAGTTCTTTCTTCCTTCATCCTCCTGTGCACAGAGAATGACAAGAAAGAGGCAGGAGTTTCCCATATCCATGGGGGGGGATCTCGACATGAATTAGTTATGGGCCTCTGAGTCTGAACAGACTACTAGCAACCTTAATAGAACTTTCAAGGAGAAATAGTTAGGGAGTTGTATTTGCCAGTTCCCATAAGCTGCTTGACACCATTCCAGAAAGTACATTCCTCTCTTGTTCTTGCTGCCAAAATTCACATTTTGACAAGACGCTCCACACCCATTGATCGCTTGTCACACTCTCTCTCTCTCACTCTCTCACTCACTCACTCACTCACTCACTCACACACACACACACACACACACACACACACACACACACACACACACACACACACACACACACACACACACACACACACACACACACAATCAGAATCCTTAGCATATTACATCACTGAAAATAGATCCAAGCTTCTAGGAAACTTAATAGCCCACCTTATTCCCCTTATCTCACTTTCTCTCATATTCATAATTTTCTTTGCTTCTGCCATGTCACAAAATGTCTCTCCCTTTGGACATTCATATTCTTCCCACTTTGCCTCTAGTGTATGGGTGGGGTGGGGTGGGGTGGGGTGGGGACTCGGCAATCCCAAACCCTCCATCTGTTTAAATCTGTGTCTCTGTTTGACCTTTTGCTCCCTTACAGAATTGTATGATTGGTTCTCCTTGGCTTTTCCTTCATACTATTAATGGTCCCCCCTTCCCCCCCACCTACTCAGTTGCATTTCCAGACTGTAAGTCTGCAGTTAAGAAGACATTTCATTACTACTATCATTGTTCTTTAAGAAAACAAAGAAAAAACACAACCCAGGAATATTTAGGCACTCAGTACGGAACAAATATTATGGTACCGCCGCTCCGACTTTACGATGGGCTCGTGCTTTTTAAGCACCTACCGTAATTGCATTCAAATTAATTTGAACGGGCCCATTACTGTAATGATGGGCTGAGCTGGAGCTGCATTCGGATTTCCTTCAGCAAGGAGACTAGATGTTATTAAGAAAGGGAGAGGAATAGATTGAAGCAACCAGGCTGGGCTAAGCAGATGAAATTGATGTTTCCAACTGTTTATGGAGGGAAATGAAGGTTAAGAACATAAGAACATAAGAACTTCACCTGGACTAAGCCTGAGGAATGCTCCTTTTCCTGCTACTCTGGTGTCAGAGGGACACCTGGAGGAGCAGGGCCGGACAACATCGGAAGGGAGGGGCTGAAGAAGAGGGACTCCCACCTAAGGCTTTTTAGCTGACCTCAGCTCCTGGCAGCCACAACATCATCCAGCAAACACTCTTGCTGCTTCTTTCTTAAGCCTTCTCTTCGACTGCTCCTTTTCCTGCTACTCTGGTGTCGGTGAGAGGGACACCTGGAGGAGCAGATAAATCGGAAGGGAGGGGCTGAAGAAGAGGGACTCCCACCTAAGGCTTTTTAGCTGAATTGTTAGGTGCATCTGTTTTTTGTTTTTGTTTTTTATTTTTATTCCATTAGGTGTAGGTGGTTGGGACCCACAATGGAACTGAAAGAACAGGAAGGGGGAGGGCAATGGAGGGGGCAGCCATTGAAATTGTGCTGGGTAGGGGAAGGTATGGTGGTAGGAGTGGAACATGCCTGAGTAGGAGAAGAGGGGTTAGATATTTTACATCTACTTCTGGTCCCACTTCTAGCCAGAAGGAATCAGGTGACCATTAATAGACGGCCACACGGTGCTGTTGTTAAATGCCAGGTCAGAAATAAGACCACCCTCATCCATGATGTCATTTTGGATGAGGGTGCTGACCTGGCATGTATTACTGAGACCTGGGTGGGAGAGGAGGGTGGAGTCCCCTTTCCCAGCTATGCCCACCTGGGTACTCAGTCCAGCACCAGTGTCGCCCGGTGGGCCGGGAGGTGGAGTTGCTATAGTCTACAGGAGTTCCATTTCCTTGGCCAGGCTTCCTGTTTCCTTGGGAAAAGGTCTGGAGGGCCTGTATTGTGTGTTTCACGAGACAGATTGGGGATTCTGTTGGTGTACCGCCCACCCTGCTGCATTCCAACAGTCTCCCTGCCTGAGCTGACAGAGGTGGTCTCGGACCTGGTGTTGAAGACCCCCAGACTGTTGGTACTGGGGGATCTCAACATCCATGCCGAGGCTACCTTAACTGGAGCAGCTCAGGACTCCGCCATGACAACCATGGGGCTGTCTCAACATGTCATCGGCCCAACACATGAGAAGGGTCACACCTGGACCTAGTATTCTCAACGGGACTGGGGATGGTGGTTTGGATGTGGAGGGGTTGGCTTTGACTCCATTGTCATGGTCAGACCACTTCCAGTTTAGGCTATTAGCTACTCCAACCTCTGCAAGGGTGGGGGATCCATTAAGTTGATCCGCCCTCAGAGACTAATGGACGGACTGAAAGCTCTGGGGGATTATCCAGCTGACATGATCGGCGCTCCACAGCTCAGGTCACACCTTATGGAATAGGGAGATGACCCGGGCATTGACATCACTGACGCAGAAATAGATCCATCTGAGTTGCGGGCAATGAAGGAAACGGCTTAAGTGGAGAAATTATCGCAGTGAGTCTGATCCACTTAGAGCCCATTATATTCCCCAGTATTTCGCCAACCGTATTGCTTCTCAGAGTCAGCGGAGCATTTCGGGTGGTCCGGGAACTTCTTCAGCCAGGAGATAGGGTGGAGGCCCAGGCGGCACACTGTGAGGAGTTTGCTGTTCACTTTGAGGAAAAATTGCTCAGATTCAGTGAACTGGACTCCACTATTGATACAGTATCAAGGGATGTGTCCAGTGCACCGTGCTTAGGTCCAGTGTTATTGGATGAGTTTCAATTGTTTGAGACCCGAGGATGTGGACAGGGTGCTTGGATCCCACTTTGCCCTTCTTGGCTAATTGAAAGATCTGCCAAGGGGTTCGCACCTGGGTCCAAGAAGCTGTAAATGCCTCTTTAAGAGAGGGAGTGGTCCCTGCTGCCTTAAAAGAGGCAGTAATCAGACCACTCTAAAAAGCAACCTGGACCCAGGACTGGTGGTCCTCCATCTGAACCTTTTAAAGCGGGTGGTGGCCGGTCTCTGCTGGATGAAATGGATTTTTTGATCCATTTTCAATCTGGTTTCAGGCCGGGTTTTGGAACAGAGACTGCCTTGGTGTGATGACCTTTGCCGGGAGAGACAGGGGAGTGTTGTTGATACTCCTTGGCTTTTGGTGTCCTTCTGGATAGGCTGGCCAGGTTGGGAGTTTAATGTGGTTCCGATCCTTCCTGGCTGACCGTGTCCAGAAGGTGGTGCTGGGGATAGTAGCTCTGCCCCTTGGTGTTTACGTCATGGGGTTGCATCCCCCATGCTGTTTAACATCTACATGGAACCGCTGGGAGAGGTCATCAGGAGGTTTGGGCTGAGGAGTCAGCAATATGCTGATGATACTCAGTTCTCCACCAATCCAGGTGACATTTCGTGTCTGGGCCAGATAATGGACTGGACTGAAACTCAATCCAGACAAGACGGAAGTGCTGTTAGTGGGTTCGTCAGACAGGAAAGGGCCACTTCCCTGTTCTGGATGGGGAGGGACAGGGTCCGTAGCTTGGGGGTGCTCCTGGACCCCGGTCCAACTCTGGAAGCCCAGGTATTTCGGTGGCCAGGGGTGCCTTTCTCCAGCTACGGAATATATACCAGCTGTGCCCCTACCTAGATGAACGGAGCCTCATGACAGTTACACATGCACTGGTAACATCCCGTATAGATTACTGTAATGCGCTTTACGTGGGGCTGCCTCTGAAGACGGTTGCGATTGCAACTGGTTCAGAAACGGCTGGTGAGTGGTAGGGCCACCAAGGGCCGATTCTGTATAACCTTCACTGGTTACCAGTTGCTGCCCAATTCAAAGTGCTTGTTTTGACATATAAAGCCCTAAACGGCTTAGGAGATACCTGAAGGACCGCCTCCTTCCATATTCAATTAAGATTTCCTTCTGAAAGAGCCATCCCTTAAGGAGGTGAAGGGGATGGCTTGCAGGAATAGGGCTTTTCAGCAACTTATGGAATACCCTCCCATATGAGACTCGCCTGGAATAACATTTCGGCGCCAGGTAAAAACCCTCCTATTCCAAAAGTTTTTTAACTAATGATTGTGGGCCCTGATGGCAATTTTAGTGGTGTGTTTTTAATGTATTGTATTTATTGCATCTACATGTTTTATTGTTCTAATTTTATTGTATTTGATGTTTTAACTGTTTATTCTTATTGTGAGCCGCCCAGAGACCTTTGGGTAGTGGGCGGCATACAAGCTAAATAAATAAATAAATAAATAAATAAATAAGAAGAGCCCTGCTGGATCAGGCCAAAGGCCCATCTAGTCCAGCTTCCTGTATCTCACATTGTGGCCCCACCAAATGCATTTGGAAGCACATGAGACTAGATATCTGTCTCCTGATAGCACTCCCCTGCATCTGGCCCTTGAAGTACCCTGGTTTTAAGCCTGGAGATTACACATCTCCATCATGGTTTGTAACCTGTGATGGACTTTTCCTCCAGGAATCTGTCCAATCCTCTTTTGAAGGCATCCAGGCCAGATGCCATCACCACCTCCTGTGGCAGGGAGTTCTACAGACTAACAATGCGCCGGGTGAAAATATGTTTTCTTTTGTCTGTTCTTACTCTCCCAGCCCTCAATTTGAGTGGATGTCCCCTAGTTCTGGTATTTTGTGAGAGGGAGAAGAGCTTCCCTCTATCCACTTGACTCATGCCCTGCATTATTTTGTATGTCTCAATCATATCCCCCTTCAGGGTGGAGGGAACTAGTTTTTTTTTAACCTCTGCCAGTTCGAAGCAGGAAGGATCCAAACGGAAACATTAAGATGCAGAAATCTCCTTGAGAATCAGCTGAATCCAGTGTCTGACTATGGGAGTGGAGAGCGTACACTGTGGTTTCGTGGGATGAGAACTAGCAGGAAATGCATGCCACAGGCTACAAAGGGATCTGGCACTCCATGGCAGGCAAACTGGATGCTGTGCGTAATGACCTTGCAGGTGATCTGGGGGGCAGGGAAGAGGAAACTGTTGAAAGCTCTTGTTGCCTGCCTGTCAGTTTGCTTTTTTTCCAGGGAAGCCTTCCAGATTCTCTGCTGGGGTTTGTCAGGATGTCGGGCAGGAAGAATTTGATTACATGCGAAAATAAGACACGCTCGTAATCACAGGTGACTGGAATGCAAAAGCAGAACCAAATGTCGTTGGAAAATTTGTTGGAAGCATGCCAGGAGAGTGACTCAGAAAGCCCCGCGAAGCCAACAGTCTGTTCATTGCCAATACATGGTTCAAGCAACCGAACGCGTGGACATCACCAGATGGCCAATATAGAAATCAAATATACTGTGTAATTGGAAGTAGGAGATGGAGAAGCTATATTCTCTCTGCCAAGGCAAGACCAGGAACAGAATGCGGTACTGATGATGAACTGTTAATATCACGTGTTAGAGCAAAGCTGAAGAAGAGTACTAAAAGAATGGCAGTGCCAAAATATAATTTGAACAACATTCCTTCAAAAAAATGAATTTTTGGAGCCTGTGACATTCTTTGCCTTTAAGCAAAAGAAAACGAGGAATGCTATTCTTTCCTCATCAAGGTTTTTCATAAATTTGTGCAGAATGTCTTTGTACAAAATCATTGCTTCTTCTATGCCCATATGCATATGCTTTTATGACTGTTTAAAAAGACGCAACCCTTGGGTACTTCTGATCTTGAAAAGTCTATGCAATAAACCAGCAAATTGTTGAAATTTCAATCATTTGATACTTGCACAGTTTTGTTTCATTCGCTCGCATGCGCGCACACACACTTCTCTTATTTAGAAGGACACAAAATACCTTGCTCTCTCGTTTCTATTCTTTCATGTGAGAATGAGCACAGAGATAAGGACAAAGAAGGAGTTACATCTCTATTGGTTGTGCGGATTACTGTGTTTGTTTCTTGTCATAAAGGAATCCATTTTTGTCAAATTTGGACATGACTGTGTAAATGTCCCCTGTCTTTGATTTTATTTAACTGATTTTTGTTGGGGTGGGGGGAGGATTCAGTATATATAAAATAGTCCCACTTGATGGGTTTATAGCTCATTTCTACATATCCCTCCTGTTCAGTGTATGTCATAAATTTGAATAAGTATATGAATACATTTTTGAACCTCCAAATTCATCATTTTAACTTAACAAAATCATCTAAAGCAAATTAATTCATGATTGATTTTCTTTTATCCCTAAAATAAATAAAAGGAATATATCAGCATGCACAATTATAAGCAGTTCGGTATTCTGAGAGGTTGTGTGACTGCTTGAACAGTGGGAAGATTGGGAGCCCCTGTTCTAAAGAAATGAAGGGAACAGAGCAGTGATGGCAAACCTTTTAGAGACCGAGTGCCCAAACTGCGATTCAAAAGCCACTAATTTTTCACAATACAGCAATTTAACCTGAATACAAGTGGGTGTGAAGGGGCGATGTTGGGTGCCCATCGAAAGGGCTCCAAGTGCCACCTTTGGCACCCGTGCCATAGGTTCGCCAACACTGGAATAGTGGAACTGGACTGCAAAATTTAGGTTAGAATAAAAAAGCTGTGGTAGACTGAGGCATGTATTTGCGGTAGCTTGACTGAGCAAAAAACACTTCAGAGTAATGAATATTCTGCTTCAGTACAAGCTGTCACGATGACAGAACATAGAAGTGACTGAGCCCAATGCAAGTCATGAAGAGGTGGCTTTTCACAGGATGGGCTGTTGATCTTTTGAAAATGATCATAACTGAGTGATAATCAACATAAAGATTGCACTGTGCCACAAGAAATGACAGTTGGACATAGAAGTAGTCAACCGCTACGTTGACAGGTTGAACAGTAATACAGATGGGCAAACGGGAAGACAGCTGCTGCTGTTTATGAGTAGTCTATGGGTACGTGCGCAGTTATGAAAAGAAATCTAATTTTCTTCTGTGAAAGGAGTCATCCTTTAATCAAGTCTTGAATAAGCTCCATTAGTTCTTTAAAATGTGTCTGGTTGTAGAAGGAAAGATAGATTTTATATACACATACACACACATACAAAAAATGGAAATACGTGTGTGTGTGTGTGTGTGTGTGTGTGTGTGTGTGTGTGTGTGTGTGTGTGTGTGTGTGTGTGTGTAAAATCTTTCCTTCTGCTTTTATATATGGATAAAATCTGTGTGTGTCTGTGTCTGTGTGTCTGTGTGTCTCTCTGTGTGTCTGTCTCTGAAAACATTCACTGTTGGTTAAGTGTTGGAGGGCTAATTCACAAGATGCAGAAACCTTTCATAGGTTTTGGTCTCACTTGAAAATATATTTCTTTTGGAAAACTGTGACTCAATTCATTATTGACATGTTAGCTTTTAACGTACCCATTTGGATCCTAAAGTAATTTTGTTGACTTGCCTTAAGAGTCTTGTTAATTCAGATCTTGAACTGATGTCAGGTCTATGTCTGGCAGCCAGAGTAGCTATAGCAAGGAACCAGGGAAAAATAGCCTCCTAGCATAAATTAGTTTAATTGTATCTGGAACATGGTCCTAGTGATTAAATAGACATCCTATCAGATGAGACGTTAGTTGCAAGGTACAGGTGAGTTTTGTGAGCTGTAAGCAGTATTTCCTGTGAGAAAGTAAAAAAAATGGAAATGCTTTTTTGGCTTTTTATGAACTGTTACAGAAAGGTGTACGGTTAATAGAATTCCAGGCAAAAATCAAAGAAACAAAACAAAACATAAACATGTGGCACCCTAAAGACTTTTGCATTTTAATGTGAGTTTTATGTCAGAAGAAAGCTTAGATTAAAATATAATAGTCTTTAAGGTGCTGCATGTCTTTTTTAGAAGCCCCGTGGCGAAGTGGTTAATTGCCTGTGTTGCAGGTAAAACTGTGCTCACGACCTGGGGTTCAATCCCAGGTAGCAGGCTCATGGTTGACTCAGCCTTCTATCCTTCCAAGGTCAGTAAAATGAGTACCTAGTTTGCTGGGGGGGGCAATCTGTAGCCTGCATACTGTAATTAAAACTATAAACCTCTCAGAGACTACTTGAAGTGGTATGGGGCAGTACATAAGCAGACAGTTTGCTTTTACTTTGCTTTGTCTTTTGCTTTGTTTTGTTTCTTTGATTTTTGCCTGGAATTCTTGCACAGACTAAGATGGTTACCTCTTCCAAAACATCTGTTAATAGAAGTTAGAGTTGTGTTAGAAAAACTGGAATAATGTGTCTAAGCAAAGTAACATTTTGGAAGCAACATCAAGGCATTCAGAATGTAACTTTTAACCATCATTTTCTGCAATATCTGGTCAGGTGGGGTGCTAAAAACCAACAATGGGAGCAAAAAAAAAAAGATAACATACAAATAAAATATTTGGACCTTGGTTTCCACTATATCCCCTTAAAGCCAAATGCTACTCAGGGGAAACCCTGGACAGCTTCTAGAACAGTGATGGCGAACCTTTTAGAGAATGAGTGTCCAAACTGCAATTCAAAACCCACTTTTTTTTTTTGCAAAGTGCCAATACAGTAATTTAACCTGTATACAGGTGTCTATGAAGGGGCAATGTCAGGTGCCCACAGAAAGGGCTCCGAGTGCCACCTTTGGCACCCGTGCCATAGGTTCGCCATCACTGTTCTAGAAGATGCTAGGAAATGTGAAACAGGGGGAAAAGAGGTATTCTGGGCTGCTGGTAGAAGAAAAGGCAAAAAGATGAAACAGCTCTCCCTTAGAAATTCTAGGCATTTTTGTGCCGGGCAACCTTGCCAGAAGGCAGTGCTCTCCAGAGGAACAATTTTGCAAGAAATATCCTGAAGCAGAATAAAAGCTTCTGTCTTATAAATAAGATAGAGCAGATCTCCCCCTCTTCACTTTGTAAAGGCAAGAAATTCATAACTTAATATGATATTGATAACTCAGCCCTAGTGCTCCTTTTCCTTCCACAATCCTTTCTTTCTCCTCTCCCCTCCCCCCAATTAAATTATTCATCCTTAGTCACTTGCATCCCACCAAAGTCTGGGCATCTTTGTCCTGCCATCTGCTGGTGTAGGGAGAAGCAGGACAGAGGGGCCACAGTGACTCTAGCACCCAGTTCCCACTTACCTGTGTTGTTTTTTTAATTTAAAGACATTTTGCCCTGCATGTCTGTGTCCAGTGGAGACGAAGGGGCACTGACTCTCCAGGAACACAAATAAGACAAAACATGCTCCACACTGTTATCAAGTCCAGCGACAGGAGGAGGAGGATGAAGGAAGGCAGGAAGGAAAGAAGGCAGAAATCATTACCACAAAGGGGCCTTTTCCACATCCCCATGCCTTAGAGTAGCCATGATGACTAGGAACTTGAAATAATAACAACATACCTGTCAAGTTTTCTCTGGCCCCAGCTGGGACAGCCGGGCGCCCCTCCTCCCCTTCCCCTTACCTGGTGGGGGAGGTGTAAAGTTTGCGGGCCGGGCGGCCTCCAGCTCCCAGGAAAGGGGTGGTTGCAGGGTAAAAAAAGGAGGGGGAAAAAACGGTGGCAGGCAAAAAACAAAACAAAACAAACAAAGCACCCCTCCCCCTCCCCTTCCTCTCTGGCGTGGGACTCCTGGTCACAACCCCCCCCAAACAAAGGCAAGCTTTGAATTTGAAAATAAGGGATCATGGTCACAGTATCCCCTCCCCTCCCACCTATTGAGCATGTTCATTCCTTCAAGCATGTTCAATAGCTGCTCCCAAAATGGCGGCACCCATACAGCTACTCCTAGCATGGCTGCCACCATTTGTCACGTGGTCACAGTTTCCTGATGCTTTGAGCATCCTCAATAGCTGCCCCCAACATGGTGGTGCCCATGCAGCAACCTCTAACATGGCCACCACCACCCCTGCCATTCAGAGGATTTTTTAAAAATTATAATAGCTGGGAGATTTACAAGAAAATACTATTACAGGATGATGGCAGGAAAGATGCCTAAAAAACGGGATTTCCTTGGTAATACGGGAGACTTGACAGGTATGAATAACAATGAAAAAATCTTTATCTGTGTTTGCTATTTCTTGGCCTATAGGTGTGTGATAGAAACAACCATATATTCCTCCTCTGCTTCTCAGTGCACATTTAAAAGCTTGGCACTTTCATTACTCCCTCCTCATTTCCCTTTGTGTCTAATGCAAGGTCTCTGGGGCAGAGACCTGCTTTCTTATACTAGTGGTGATGTGGTTATATGCTGTGAAGTCACCCTTGACTCATGGCGAGCCCATGTGTGAATGATCTCAAAAATGCCCCGCCCTCCACTGCCTTGCTTAGCTCTTGCAAATGAAAGCCCATGGCTTCCTTTAGAGCAGTTGTTCTCAACCTGCCGCAACCCTTTAATACAGTTCCTCATGTTGTGGTGACCCCCCCAAACCATAAAATTATTTTTGTTGGTACTTCATAACTGTAATTTTGCTACTGTTATGAATTGTAACATAAATATCTGATATGCAGGATGTATTTTGATTGTTACAAATTGAACACAATTAAAGCATAGTGATTCATCACAAAAACAATATGTCATTGTATATTGTGAATCTGTCTTTCTAACTACAAATAAATTACATTTTGTCTTGAAGCATGGTATAGCATGGGCAAGAGCGTAAATATAACAACAGTAAACTACATTGCTACATTTTGTGGCAGTATGCCTGGAGAGAGAAATTACGGAAGTACCATGTGCATATATTTATATATACAATGCATCTAGGCAATAAAACCTAAGAGTGAATCCTCCTGGTCCTTTAGAACACACTACACATAGCTCCATGGAGACCTATTTACATAAATCCCTCAAAAAGAAAGGGAACCAGGCATAAAACCACAACTTTAAAAAAAGTTGCATTTTCTTAAGAACGTGACTCCAACTCTGTGACACAGCATACTCCAAGGCCAACACCATGTTCTTGCAGATGGGTTTGCCTTTGTGCAGGGGGACTTCAGGGCTGTAGGAAAAGGGAAGAAGTGGGGGAGGGGAGAAAGGAGGACCGTCAAAATGCCCCCCTAGTTGGGGAGGTAGGGTGAGAGTGAGGGCGTTTATACACGACCCCTAAGCTCCGCCGCAAATGGCTGCAAGCTCCGGACCTTAAAAATGTTTACCCACCAGCTCCGGAGTTTGCAGACAATTAAGTGCGACCCCGCCCACTTTAGCACGACCCAGCGCACTTTTCTTGTACCTGCTTTTTGATGGTGAAAAATATTTGATGCGGAGAGTGCCTGAGCTCTCCTCGCTTCTTTCTGTTGTTTTTCTTTTGCCTCCGCCCCTTAAAGAGGAACCAGGAAGTAAACGGAGGTTGGAGCAACCTCCACCAGCACCGGAGGTAAGAATGCATTCTTTTGTCTCTGTCTAAGGCTTTTTTTCCCTCCCTCCCCTCACGCAGACAGAACAAAGAAGTGCGGAGCGGGTGGGGACGGAGGAACAGCAACAAACCCTCAAGATCTCTGGTCCGAATTTAAGGGACCAGCGGATTTTAGGGGTCGTGTAAAAAGGCCCTGAGAGAGGCCAAGCAATGATGGGCTCCCGCCTTGGGAGGTGCTTTTTGGTGTCGTCCCCCCCCAATGGAAAGGGTGTGTGAAGCAAGGAAAAAGTGGCTGATCCCACCCAAGGCTATGGCAACGGAAGACTGGTGGAAGATCGGATCTCACCGCCCATCCACCGGGGTTCTCTTTGGGCGCTTTTACACAACCCCTAAGATCCGCTGGCAAGTTAAATTCAGACCTGAGATCTTGGGGGTTTGCTCCTCTTGCTGTGTTCCCACCCCTCCGCACTCCCTTGCTCCTGTCTGCGTGAGGGGAGGGAGAAAAAAAGGGAGAAAAGAATGCAGGCTCACCTCCGCTCTGCCCTCAAGAGCTGCCCCGGGAAGCATTCCAGTCTCTTAAAGTGGTGGGGGGGCGCAAAAAAAAGAGAAGAAGGGGAGGACAGCCCGGCAGTCACTGCTTTGCAATCCGCATCAGAAAATTTTCACCTTCAGAGACCAGATGCTTGGAAAATACGCTGGGACACGCTTAGGTGGGCGTGGGCGTACTTATTTTTTTTTTTAGTCCGGAGCTGGTGGGAAAACAATTTTAAGCTCTGCATCTTGGAGCCCTTTGCATCGGATTTTAGGGATTGTTTGAAAGCACCCTTTCTTTCTCTTTCCTGCAAGATGAGCAGCTGCCGACAAAGAAACAGAAACAGACTCAGATCCCACCACACTCAATAACCGTTGCTTTCTCCACCAACTACCTCCTCCTTCTCACCTCACCTCCACCCTGGCTCCTGGACCAAAGCCCACTCCCCTTCCTCAGCTCCGTCCATTCGCCTGGAAAGGGGAGGAAAACCCTTCCCACTCCATGAAATAAAACGTGCACAGAAATGGTGCACAGCCACCCAGCATGTGCTTCTTGCCTCCCCTCAGGAGTGTCTGGAGAGGAGGTGGTGTATGATGCTTTCAGCTCTTACTTTCTTGGGTCCCAACCCAGACAGGACTTAATGCTGGCTCCTTCTTTCTGCCAACATCTGTCAGTGGGAGGAATCAGTTACTCAGCACAGGCCTTTCCCGGCAATTAATTGCCAGTAGAGATGGGCACGAATAAAAAAAAATGGCATTTCGTTTGTCGTTTAGGGGGTCCGTTTCGGTTCATTTCCATTTTTCATGAATTTTTGCAAAAAAAACATTTTCGTTTTTGTTCATTTCGTTACCATTTCGTTACCATTTTTTTCATTTTTTGTGATTTTTTTTTAGGATTTTAAACAATTCACTCATATTGCAGTAACAGAAACGAAACACACGACAAAATTTCCAGTGTTTCTGTTTGTTTCATTTCATTTTAGAGACAAAATTCATTTGTTGTTTCGTTGCGTAACGAAATGAAAAAATGAAAATGGAAACGAAAAATTGTTCGTTTCGAGCCCATCTCTAATTGCCAGCATTATTTGCAAATAAAACCAGGTTGCTCTCATCCACGTGTCACTGGCTCCGTTTCTGTCATTCCAAAGTGCTATTTCTAACTGGAATTACTGTCATTTCTGTCACCATTTATATTTCATAGGAGACTGCAAGAACTGACAGGCAAAGGGCTTATTAGTTTTTTTTTTTTTAATCTGTAAACTTGCTGCAAAAATCTCAGCCAGTTGCCACCTGCTTCAGTGCCTTGGCCAAGTGCTTCTTATTTGCAGAATGATCTGCTGTGGAGGCAGATTGGAAGGCAGGGGTCATATAATAACATATACAGTGGAATTGGGACAACCACTTGAATGTCCTGATGGTAGTCTGGTATTTCCCCCAACACACACACACACACACACACACACACACACACACACACTTTCTGTTTCATTGACGAATCCGAACCAGACTATACTGGGGGGGGGGGGGTGTTACAGTAAAATGCTGGTTCAATCAAAATGTGTCACATTGTAGATGATTTGGGGGACTAAAGCTCAGGCAGTAAGTAAACCCAAAGAACATGAGCATCCAATGAAGTTAGTGAATCAGAAGAGACTGAGAATCAGGGTGCTATTGCAAAGAGATTATTTATTTGAAAATATGCCCAACGCGTTTCAGCTGAAAAAGCCTCTGTCGGGCTTTTTACCATATTGCCACTTTTTTCATGGACTCTAAGGTAAAAACTCTACATTGCCATTTTTTTCATTGACTCTGAGGTTAAAAACTCCCGTTCTCTCTCTCTCTTCCCGCCCCCCCAACTCATCCACACACACCCTCACCCTCTCTGATCTGATCTGGTTTCTGTCTATTGAGGAATTTACCTCTGAGCCATAATACCACGCTTAAACATATAAACAGATCCTGGCCTCAGAGCCATAAAACTATCCGTTACAAGTTTACAGCTCCATAGACCCAGGCCTAATATTCCCACCATTTCTATGAATCAATTCTCCCTTCTCTTCTTCCCCCTCCTCCTCTCCCCTTCCCCTATCCACCCCCAACTTTATATACCGATACTACAACCAATGAATATCTGGTATGAAATGTATATCCCATCCCATATTATATTGAACACCTCATTCTGCTGCTATATATCTGAAGAAGTGGACGTGTTGTCCATGAAACGTTACATTAAAATATGAAAGTTAATCTTCAAGGTGCCACATGTTTTGTGTCTTTTCTTTTGTTTTTCTTTGATTTTTGCCTGAAATTCTTGAAAAGACCAACACGCCTACCCTCTCTGAAACTTCAGGGGCTGTATTTCACACAAAATGTTACTTAGCTTAAGTTAAGAAGTAGGAATGGTGTCTACCTTTTGAGATATCTCTGTGTAACTTTTTGTGTGAAATACAAACAACATTCCTCCTTTTCAACTTAAGTAAGTTTTTGTGTGAAATACAGCCCCTGAAGAAGGCTTTTTCAGCCGAAACGCATTGGACATCTTTTCAAATAAATAATCTCTCTGCAATAGCATCCCGAGACTCAGTCTCTTCTGACTCACTAACTTAAAGCTTAGGCACCTCACCCTGCCTGGGCTTACATTGACCAGAGCTTTGTCAACGACAGAAGATGAAAACATTAATATTCACACTCTCTCTTTGTGTTTTGTGGAACACAGATGACTGCAGGCATGCACAACATATGAAACCACAGTCACTGGGAGGATCTGAACACACAGTATGTAGGTTTCTACTCGTGAATGGGGTGTTTCCATCCTCCCCTTTCTCTACCCCTCTTACTATGGCCGTTGTCTCACTAAAGTTTTCTGCGCATCTTAATTTGATGCATAGGTTTTTTGGGGGGTGGTCACATGGTGTTTGATGCGCAGTTAGTGTCCGGTCGGCAGGGTAGTATTTTACTGCTCTGTGCCCAACTCTACTTGCTTACTGTACATCTTTTCCCTTTTTTCTGGGTCGATTTTCTAAGGGCCTTTTCACACGACCCCTAAAATCCACGGCAAATGGCTCCCAGATCCGGAGCTTAAAATTGTTTCCCCACCAGCTCCGGAGATTACAAAAAATTAAGTGCGACCACGCCCACCTAAGCTCATCCCAGCACACTTTTCAAGTACCTGCTCTCCGGAGGTGAAAAGTTCCTGATGCGGATGTAACGTAGTGAGTGCCGGGTTCTCCTCGCTTCTGTTTGTTGTTGTTTTTGCCCCCGTCCCTTTAAGACTGGAATGCTGCCGGGAGCAGCACGAGACAGCAGAACGGAGGTGAGACAGCATTCTTTTCTTTCTTTTTTTCTCCCTCCCCTCACGCAGCCAGCAGCCAGGAGTGCGGAGGAGGTGGGAACACAGGAACAGCGACAAACCCCCCAAGATCTCTGGTCCGAATTTAAGTGGCCAGCGGATCTTAGGGGTCATATGAAAAGGCTCTAAGTCGCCGTTGCAGGAAGTGGCAGGAAAAGGGGTACGAAGCTAATTACTGCGTATTTTCTGAGGTCGCCACTCGCTAGAGTAGCAAAGAACTGCGCATCTTTAAGGGGAGTTTTTTAAACCAACCCCTACTGGTGGTTCCGGGCGTGGTTGGTCGGGTCACCAAATGACGTGGTTAGTGCACCTTCTTTTACTGTGCAGTTCGCCGCAGCAAAAATGCACAGAAAATGCTGGTGAGACCGCGGCCTATGTAAGGGATAACTGAATGAACAAGTGTGATTGGCCCAGGGCTACCTAGAGGACTACCTGGCCAGGTTGAGGACTCCTGCTTCCAAGATGCATGTGCAGCAGGTTAATCAAGAGCCCACACTGGCTACTAGTACTAGGAGTTTCGCTAAGAATTTCTCTAGATACCAGATGCGAGGAAAGTGGTTGAGTCGTGTAACTCAGAGGAGTTTCAGGACCTCCACCTTGGAATAAACAACTCCACCTAATAGCCGGGCCTCTTCAGTATCATTTGTACGGAAAATCGTTGTCTGTAACAATGGGAACTGGGGGGGGCAAGATTCAGTGATGACCTTTATGAGCTTTGATGCCAGCTATAAATCAGAGTGAAAATTCCATCAGCTCACTGGACAGAATTCATTACAGACAAAAATTGCTGTGTTATTTTTTCCCCGTCTTTGATTGAGGGACACCCTATTAAAATGAACACAGCAGCTATAATATGAACTGCACATTTCAAAACACAATCGGAGGCCTATTACTCATTGATTCTTAGAACAGCAATGATTGCATGATTTGGGGAACTAGCAGAGACTTATTATGTTTTGTTTGGGGTCACCGAGCCGCTCAGTTTCTGCTTTTTTAAAGCAAGCCAATTTGCTCTTCATTGAATGTTGACCCTTCTCTGATGACGTGTATTGACTTGTAGCGATAAGATCTGCAGCCCTAGTGGATCAATGCAGGTTTGCTTTCTTTGGTTTTCTTCCTTTTTTAAAAAAAAGAGGGTGGAGGGTCTCTGCTCCCACAAGATAATGCAATTCATAAATGATTGTTAATTTGTTCACTGCATAATAAGCATTGATGCATCCTCTCAAATATGACCATGTTGTGTGACTGTTCTTCATAGGCTTGTTCTTCTACCCTTGAATGGGTGGGGCAGTGCATTCCAGGTGATCAATTTCATATCATTTGAAATATTGCTTGGTTTGGATCTTAAAAGAAAATATCATGTGGGTTCACATACATTCATTTCATTTTCTATTTTGGTTCCTCTCTTCAAAACAGAGTATCATTTTAGCACTCTTTTAATGCCTGGGCTTCTGCTAGAAATCACAGGAAACTAGTGAAGGGATGGAAATTCGCTAGAGAGCTATCTTGCTTCCTCTTGTAGAATTACAGTTTTGTTTCTAGGAAAGAGGATTGGCAGTAAAACCTCTTTGATCCATACTGCAGATATTTCCTTAGTTCTTCACTGCACAGAAACACTCATTACATGTTTCCTGGGAATAAATACATACGGAGTCACCATTGGCACACACAGATTTTACAATGCACTTATTTTATATTGTTCTATGCACTGTGCTAAAAAAAAAAAAAAACGAATGGCAGATGAGAATGGTGGTGCAGGTCTCAAGAACAGGTGTCAAGGAATCCGTTTAGGATCCAGGCAAATTAGCAATACAGTATGACTGCGATATCTGTGGGGCATCGGTTCTGGGACCCCCCGCAGATAGCAAAATTTGCAGATAAGTGCAAACACTCTGATCTGACTGTGACAGCCGTGGCAGGGTACAAGGGGTGCAGGCAGTGGTGCTGTGCTGCCCATGCTTCGTGCCGCGTGGGCGGACTCTTCCACCTCCTTTTGGTGCTTGCAGGCTGGCACTCCGGAGCGGCACAGCCTCTTCCCTGCCGCCACCACTGATCTTACAAGGTGGTAGATGGGCAGGAGCTCCATATCCGCCCAACCTCCTCCCTGCCACTGCCAAGGGTCTTGCGGGTGGGCAAATGGGAGCACTGGAGCAGCACGGCCTCCTCCCTACCGCCACCGAGGAACTTGGGAGCTCCGGAGCCATGTGGCCTCCTCCTCCTCCTCTGTCCCTGATTTTGCAGGTCCAAGCCCTTCCACTGCCAATTGCCATCTGCAGATAACTGAATCTGCAGATGGTGAATCAGCGGATACAGGGGTCCTACTGTAGATCCAGGTGCCTCTATGCCATGGGTGCAATCATGCAAATTCATTTCTTGTTGAAATAAATGAGACACTGATAGGAGAAGGACAGCCTGAGTGAAGCCCAATTTCCTATTAATGTGATATTACTGCTTTGGGCTACATCTCCAAGAAACTCAAAGCCAACTTAGGACAAGTTGGGATGGTGGTTTCTAGCTTCTGATTCTGATTCACTGGTAAACATTTATGCCATTATTTATTTCTCTATTATATTTACGGCTACCTTGCTTCCAAGGAACTGAAGGAGGTATGGGAAGGGCCAGCTGGGCAAACCATATTTACTTATAATGAGATACAAGAAGAATTATAATATACTAGGTGGCAAAACTTCAACACTCCAGATGTTTTGGACCACAACTCCCACAGTCCTTTATTCACTGGCAGTCTAGGCTTGGAATTCTGGGAACTGTAGTCCAAAACATCTGGAGTACCGAAGGTTTGCCACCACTGCATGACTAGGATCACAGTATCCCCAGGGGATCTGTTCAAAGCTGCACCCCCCACCTCCATGCTGAAAATGTGTGGAAGTATTGAATTCGATACAATGCCACATGATCTCTGGTTTCCTCTAGTGGCTAATTCCGGTTAATACATCCTGGAAATATATATAAATAAGCATTTATGGGAGGGGGAGTTATTTAGTACAGATGGAGATGAATCAAAAATGGTGATTCATTATGATTTGTGATTCATCAGGCTGACAAATTGATGATTTTTAGTGGCGAATCAATGAATCAATGAGTTGATTTGTCTACATTGTAAAATGTTATAAAATGCCCCCCGGGGGCACCAAAATTTGGAGAGTAAGAGAAAGCATCCCTCCATTTTTGGTATCTCTAGGTGCCTTAGGGGTCATTTTATGGCCTGATAAATTAATAAATAAAAAATGGCTAAAATTCATCCATTCGTATTCATCACGGGGTTTCATTTCTGATGAACATGAATAGATTAATTTTGACAAATCAGCCAAATTTGTCAGAAAACATGATTCGCTTTCCAATTTATCCCCATCTCTATTATTTAGTACTTTCATCCAACTGATAGGTGAATCAGCAGCTATTGATCTAATTATAGGTATGGGTAGGTTTCCTATTGTCATCTGAGTTGGATATTATTCGTGTGTGTGTGTGTGTGTGTGTGTGTGTGTGTGTGTGTGTGTGTGTGTGTTTGTTTGTTTGTTTGTTTGTTTGTTTGTTGTATGTTTGCCCACCTTTCTTCCAAGACACCCAATGAAGTGTATATGGTCAGTCCTTCTCTTTCATTTTAATTCTTTAGACTAGGGATGGGCAAGAATTGGAAAAATAATGTTTTGTTTCATTTGGTTTTGTGCTCATCCCCATTTTGTTTTGTTTCATTTCTTACAATTTTTTAAAAAAATCATATGAAACAAAATCAAACAAAATGGCTTCCCTGGGTCCTAGAGGCAGCAGATTTGGTGCCCGGGACTCCAGGAGCATTTTAAAGTGCTCCCGCTGAGCTTTTAATGGTTGGAGCCCTTTAGACCTGGCCCAGTAAGCACCATAGGGACCCCCCTGGTACTGACTGGGCCAGGTTTAAAAGGTTCCAGGCATTGACAGCTCAGCAGGAGCCTAAAAACGATGGAATGAAACCGTTCATTTCAATGGGAAAATGACTGTTTTGTTTCATCTATACCAAAATGCTGCTTCCTCGTTTTGTTTTGTTTTGTTTCATTACATAATGAAATGATGAAAGAGCATTTCGTTTTTTGTTTCCTGCCCATCCCTACTTTAGACCTGTGCAGGGTACAGAGGTAGAGAGAAAGCAGCTGACCCAAAGAAAGCAATCCAATCAGTTTGAAGGCCAAGTGGGGATCTGAAGCCATCTCTCTCTTGGACTAGCCAAACTACACTGTGTTGGCCCATATTGTAGTGTCCTGTATCTCTTATAGTATGCAAAATGCCTAATTAAGTGAATAAAGGATCCACTTGCTCTATTCCAAGAAAACACACACACACACACACACACACACACACACACACACACACACACACACACACACACACACACACACACACACACACACACACACACACACACACACACACACCATTTTTAGCACTTAGTTTTTAGCTCTTGGATTCAGTTCCAGCTTTTTAGAAGACAGACCGAATAGAGCTCCTGTTCTATTTTTATTAGACTGAAAGTGTGTCAAATCAAAATTTAATACATATAAACTCTAATTTTACTTGTTTAATTTTTAATTTAGCCTGGGGAGACCCTAATTCAAATCTTTCACTCAGCCATGGAGGGAAAAAGTGATATTCAGCCAAAACATATATTGCTGTGATTCACTTCTATTTTGCACTTCTTGAATTAAGATAGCACAGGTAGTGGTTTATGAAGATTCACACAAATTAATTTAAAACCCCTTTATTTATGTCTTTATTTCTCATCCTTTATTGGATTGTTATCTCATTTTGGTGAATAACATGGATTAATTAACCTCTTGACCTCTCCAACCATTCTATTACACAAATAAGTGCAGTTGAAGGGTACAAAATGCATAGATTTCTACCTCTTGTCCTCTTAGAGAATACTGAACCAAATTACAAGTTATGGGATCCCTCTAATCTCGAATAAAAACCATCATTTTAAATAGGGCTGTAATGTTTCGAGAACCTTAAAAAAGAAAGAAACTCACCATATTTGAACCACCTGCTGGAATGTTTTAATAACTAATCTAGAAATCGGTAAGGAAAATGTTGGCTGGGAAATCAGGTTGTCACAGAAAGTGACTTCTCCAAGATCGCGTGTGATAGATTTCTTAGTTTAATAGGACTGAGGTTATGTTTTCCTTCTTCCTCTGCTTTTAGATACGGAATTCATTTACAAAAATCGGAATGGCTCGGTGATAGTGCACAATGTTGAAACCAACAATTCGACGGTCTTAATAGACAACAAAATCATTGTAAGTATTACTTTTTAAAAGGCCAAATAGTTTCCCACTCGTCTTGCCCTTCTGACTGTTAAAGAACAAAATGGCTTCCTTTGACTTGTGGTACAGCCATGGAGAATTAATAACCTTTAGAATATTCTGACTTTCAGTGTCAGTGAACATTGAAAACACTGGCCTTTTAAGAAGCTCAGAGTTAGGAATCCAAGGTGTGCTCAGCCATCTCATTGGGGCCAACATTTGATTTCACCCCCATAAAAGCAGAATTTGGAAAAAATGCTTTTTTAAGACTACAAATCCTCAACTCCCTCAAATAGGAGGGAGAGTTCTGATAATTCTGGGATTTATAACCTCAGAAAGAAATATTCCCAAGTTCTGATTCATGCTTAGAATCCATCATGTGAACAAGAAGGTGCAGGCAGTCCTAGGGGAAATTAAATGAGAAGCAGCCAAGTTTGTCTCAGCACGTTGTTAGAATTAAAGAGAAACAGGAGGAGAGGGAGAATAAGACCAACAGGTTTATTTGGGTGTGAGTTTTTGTGGATCAAAATCCACTTCTTCAAAGAGTGCAAGTACATTTATATGATATATAAGGACACAAGAGTGTCTCTATTACAGGGATGGGCAGTTAGGAGTTATGCAGTGCCATGAAATCCCCTGGCAAATTAGGAAAGCCCAACAATGCCAAAGTCAAAGCTCAGCAACCACTGCTTCTCCCCTAGCAGCCTGTTGGGCAGGGGAAGAAGGGAGAAACAGGAGAATGGCCAGACCAAAGGGGAAGTATATATAATATCCAACCGGTCCTCCACTCCTACACTTTGCAGGGATCCCCAAAATATCCACAGTGGCAACACTGCGATCCATCCGTCATAGACCTTCCTGCCTACCGATATTTACAATCAAAGTCCTAAATCCAAGTGATAATAATGGGTCATGCAATCAATTACTGAACGAGGAGTCAACATTTTTGGAAATTCCCTACCCGATCAGTGGTGACCAAATGGATTCAAGCTAGAACCTTGAGATGACAGTTCTCCAGCTTTGGGGTGGGGGTGGGGTGGGAGGGAGGAAGTTTCTAATTCCTACGGTTAAATATATATATACACTGCATTAGAGCAAATTGACCCACATCCACTTGCAAAAAAAGCATGCAAACTTGGCATCATGATCAGGCTGCCATATTTCCGAATGCCGAAGTTTTGCAGACAGATTAAAAATTATTTATTTTAAGTGTTGTGATCTTTCTGCTTTTAGGTGTCTATAAAGGCTATTCGTTATGAAGTTTCACCAGACAGAGAATATGGGCTTTTTGCCTATGATATCACACCGGTAAGTAAACAGAATACATTACAGGGAAAGAGACGTAGTGTGTTTTTCTCCTTCGATGAGATGGATGCAGTTTTCTAATTAAAGAGTGTAGACCAGTGGTTCTCAACCTGTGGGTCCCCAGATTGCAACTCCAAGAAATCCCTTCCAGCACAGCGAGTAGTGCAGGCTTATGGGATTTGCAGTACAGGAACATCTGGGGACCCACAAGTTGAGAACCACTAGTGTAGACCTTATTATTCCACCAGATTTTAGCAGATGATACCATGGGCTGTTCTGTTCTTTCAGCTGCAACAGTGCATGAAGAAATGCAAGAGTCAATAAAAGTCATCTTGCCAAGAAATTTACATCTAAGAACTAACTCCTGGCAATTCCATCTTTTGCCATGTTTGAACTTTTGGTACAGCTCAAAGAAGAGGGTGTTGCCCTCGAAATGTTAGCAATGTTTTTGTTATTTCATTAGTAGCCTAAAGGCATCACCTGGTCTAGTTTTGTATTTGGTTTTTGTGATGGCTACACGGCTCTCTAACTTATTTTCCTACCAAGATATTGCAAATCCAAATATGTTCCTGCCTGCCATCGGGATTTTGCTCCTTTATGTCTTAGGGTAGAATCTCAAGATTCTTGTGTGCTGTCAAAACCAGGAATGGCAATCTCAAGTTCCATTCCAGTATGAGTCTGTTCCAGGATGAGGAAGACCTACAGTACCCATCAGGGAAAGAGGGAGATGCTCCCAAAGAACTTTAGGTGGAGAGAATGCAACCATTACCTGTTTTATGTCCAGCTTTTATGTACCTGTTGGGATGAATATAAGAACATAAGAACAGCCTTGCTGGAACAGGCCATAGCCCATCCAGTCCAGTCCAGTCCAGCATTCTGTCTCACACAGTGGCTCACCATTGGCTTCACCTGCTTATGAATCTCTGCAAATGGCATTGAGAGAGATCCTGCCTATCTCTCCAACCTGGAGGTTGTCCTTAGGCATCCATAATGGTAGCCATTGATACCCTTGTTCTCCATGAACTTGTCTAATCCTTTCTTAAAGCTGTCCAGGCTGACAGCTGTCACCAATTCTTCTGGCAGGGAGTTCCACAGACCAGTGATCCTCTGGGTGAAAAAGTACTTTCTCATATTTGTTTGAAATCTAGCACCCCAAAGTTCAATGGAGTGCCCCCTAGTTCTAGTGTTGTGCGATAGGGAAAAGAGTTTTTTTCCTTATCTGCTTTGTCCACACCGTGTATGATTTTATAAACTTCATTCAGGTCACCTCTTAGGTGCATTGTCGTTCAGAGTGAAGAGGTCCAGCCATTGCAGCCTAAAATATGTGAACCAGTTTTATCTCATGTGGTTCACACTGCCATCTAGCAGCTGCCCTGAAGCGAACCATCAGTGAATGCAGAGCAGATGGTGCTCAACAGGCATTTGCAGAGACATATTGTTGCATGGCTTCTCATCTTCCCCTTCACATAATTTCAAATCACCGTCTTACTGAGCCTTGTTTCCTATTCACTCTATACATTTTAGCAAAAGCAAATGTTGGTGTTTTTTGCATTTGGAAGAACACATTGATTAGAATCATTTCGGTGCTGCAATTAAGGCTGAAGTCCTAGCATGTATTAATATCAGGTTTGGCTCATCACACATCTGGGAAACTTCAAAGATAAGAACTGGCTCCAGACAACCATCTAGAGTTGCAAAAACTCAGCAACTTATGTTCCAAAAGAGAATCATATAGGCTATGAGACGGCTGACGGTGTTGGGTAGATTCTTTAGAGGGGAGGTGAAATAAAATTCCAGCAATGAGAGAGAAACATGAATTGCTTAAAGAGAGAGTCTGTGCACATTTGCTTGATTTATGTCATCTGCAGAATTTCAGATCTATTGAGAAAAGGAGAAACAGGGAGATTTCATGTTAATTGGTACAGCTTTTTTTCTTCTCTTTTTTTCTTCCCCCATTCTTTCTTTCTTTGTATCAGAAGCACCACAGTGCAGTTAATAAATACAGTGGTACCTTGTATAAAGGAATTAATTTGTTCTGAATGAAATTATGTTAAGCAAATTTCCCCTATCTCCAGAATTTTTAATGTTGTACAGATTTTATGTTATACAAACCCTTTGTTATACAAGGTACCACTGTATATGAAACATTTTTTGCCCAATAACAGAAAACAGTGAGAGCATCTGGGGCAGCTAACATCAAGCATTGAGTGTTACAGACATACTTGTGATGTTGCCTGTTCTATGTATTTGCAAAGGATTGTGCTGGTGTAAAGCCCCCATTTTCTTAGGTGCATTTTGGTTCAGCCAACTCCATTTAGTAGCTTATTAAGTAACTTCCAAGCATCCCCGTTATCCTTGCAATCAGGAGCTAATTTTCCTCAGCGTCAAACTCTGTTTTCCAAATGGGATTCCGCAAGAGATGTGATCATAGTATTGGCCTGTGTTTTCATGACTAAAGGGTTCCTTGGACTATGACAAGCCAACATGACTGCATACATAACAATTTCCTTGTTCCTCTAAGGAAATAAGTGTAGAATAACACATGGCTGTAACCCTGTGGGCCATATATGGTTGTTAGATAGTTTTAGATTGCAGTGGTTAATAAGGGTCATGTTAATACTTCAGCTCTAAATATGCTGAAGTATAGTCCTCCAGGCATCCAGAACATTTCAATCTCACAAGAAAGAAGTCCATTTGCCATGACTTGGCTTCCAGATAACCTTGCCTGGATGACTGAGAATATTCACAGAAATAGTAAAGCAAAGTGGTCTGCTTATATACCACCCCCATACCACTTGAAGTAGTCTCTGGGTGGTTTACAGTTTTAATTATAGTATGCAGGCTACACATTGCCCTCCCCAGCAAGCTTCAGAAGGATGGAAGGCTGAGTGAACCTTGAGCCTGCTACCTGGGATTGAACCCCAGGTTGTGAGCACAGTTTTACCTGCAGTACAGGCATTTAACTACTGCGCCACGAGGCTCTTAACCACTATGCCACAAGGCTCTTGATACCTGCATGTATCCATCTTCTACCAGTTTATTTAACTGAATATGGATTGTGGTCAGTCAGTCATGGGGTTGGGGGTTGGACGCATGTGGAGAAAAGGCCCTCACACTCAATCTATGTACCACTCTGTACTTCTGCCCCAGACTCTTAAACTGAGAGTACCACTGACTGGAAGGTGGTTCTCTGACATCACAACCTCCTATTGTGGATGGAGTTTCTCTTCTTCTTCTGCAGTACCAAGCAACCAGCAGACTCAACAGCCAAATCCCTGTGGGTATTTATTATAGATCAGCCCACTGAACTCGCGCTGGAGTCTACAGTACTCTCACATACATGTATATCACACTGAACTGAGTGCAGCTTGCTTCTGTGTAGGTATGTACAAGCAATTGTAGTGTGGGTATCCCCATTTGCAAATCTTGCTGCTGAGGTACATGCCTCTCAAGAAATCCGACGATGGGAGAGAAAGTAAGTGAATCTTAGTTGTGTGTGCGTGTGTTGGGGGGCTTTCTTAATATTTGGTTTTAATTCTCAGTTACCATCTACATGTGGGTCTGCTTTCAATGTGTTTGCTGCTAGAAGGCTTTCTCTCCCAATCCAAGGCCCATCACCAAACAGCTACCCTGCTCTGGATGAGAACATGGTGCGTTGGAAAAGGTGGTGTTCAGTCGTGTCCGACTCTTCATGACCCCATGGACCAGAGCTTGCCAGGCCTTCCTGTCTTCCACTGCCTCCCGGAGTTTTGTCAAATCCATATTGGTTGCGTCGATGACACCGTCCAACCATCTCATTCTCTGACGTCCCCTTTTCCTTTTGCCTTAAATCTTTCCCAACATCAGGGACTTTTCCAAGGACTCCTCTCTCCTCATGAGGTGGCCAAAGTACTGGAGCCTCAGCTTCAAAATCTGTCCTTCCAGTGAACACTCGGGGTTGATTTCTTTCAGGATGGATAGGTTTGATCTCCTTGCAATCCAGAGGACTCTCAAGACTCTCCTCCAGCACCACAGCTCAAAAGCATCAATTCTGCGGCGATCAGCCTTCTTTATAGTCCAGCTTTCACTTCCATACATCACTACTGGAAAAACCATAGCTTTGACTATCCTGACCTTTGTTGGCAAAGTAATGGAAAAGGTAGTGGAGGTTTAATATTGAGCACTGGTTACATTCTAGTGGAAACGCCTGCTATTAGGTTGTTGAATGCCAAAGTGCTCCCAATGTGAAAGAACCTTAAGGTCAGGTTTCACCAGCTTAGATGCAAGCCTTTGAAACTATTCTTGGCATTAGCGCCACTCGGCGAGAGGACAGGCCAACGCTTTGAAATGTTTCCTATTCAAATACAAAGCTTATCTTCCTAGTTCATATCTGTGAATGAAAGCTTGCTTCATATCTATCATGTTTGAGTGCCTACGATGATATTAAATGGTTTGTAAAAGAGGCAAAGAATAGACACTAGGTAAGACCAACACAAAATACCGTGTTTGGTGTTGTTGCTTAGTAAATCCCAGAGATTAAAAATAAACACCATCAACACTTTGATGACACATCAGAGATCTGTAAAAGCTCAGCCTCCAATTAAAGGAAGGGAGCACGGCGACATTAAAAGAGCAGGAGTCATCGTGTTTTTACACACTGCCACATATTGAACAGCAGGTGACTATTGATTTTTTTTTAAAGCCAAGGATATAGGGCCTGAGGGGCCTTTTACTAGACATTAATCAACAGAACAGCAAAGACTACCACCACCCATCTAATTTCTAATTTGTGTAACAAAGATATAAACAAATCAGTTGGGGTGCCTTTGAGACTAAGGGATGCCGCAATTCAAGAAGCCCTGTGGCGCAGTTTTTAAATACCTGTAGTGCAGGTAAAACTGTGCTCATGACCTGGGGTTCGATCCCAGCTAGCACGCTCATGGTTGACTCAGCCTTCTATCCTTCCGAGGTTGGTAAAATGAGTACCCAGTTTGCTGGGGGGGGCAATGTGTAGCCTGCATACTGTAATTAAAACTGTAAACCGCCCAGAGTGTACTTGAAGTGGCATGGGGCGGTATATAAGCAGAAGACTTTGCTTTTTGCTTTGCTTTTATTGTGTCCTATGTTACGAAACGAACTCACACAGCTGTCACTAAAACTGATGTACTCCAGTTTGAAACAATTGTACTCTGACATACAAGGCTGACGAAAGCAGACAAATGGATTGAAGAAATACGGATTGAAGAAACATGCCAATTCAAATTCATTTTCACATCAGTCCTCGCCGTATCCTAAGTGAGCGGCATCTGAAACACTGGAGGGAAAATTCTTCTCTGCTCTACTTCATCAGGACAGAATAAAAGTTGGAATAAAAACCTTTAATTTATTTATTTTTAAAAAAAAAAAACCTCCTGAAGAACTCCAAACTAATTTTAACATCTCCTCCAAGGTTTATGGGAATCAAACTCAAGGTAGAATCTGTTTTTGAAAAGAAGAAAATGAGTCATACATCACTTTTCAGGGAAGCCAAAAACAAAATACCCGTCAAACTGATGGTTACTGGATCATACTCTGGGCCTCTAACTTCAAGACTTGGTACAGTCGTCCCACGCCATTTTGCAGTTCATATACTGTGATCCCGGTATATCGTGAGACCGCAGTATAAGAAGGCAGGTGCTGCTGGAGCAAGCGCCATGGGTCTGTTTGGGGCCTCCTGCAGTTATCCCAGTCTTGGTGCTGCCCTGAGTGGGCCTCCAACAGGCTTCCCTGGCCAGTTGGAGGCCCCAGAAGTGGTTTCCAGCGAACCGTAAATGGCTTCCGAAAAACCGGAAGTGACTTCCAGTTTGCTGGAAACCACTTCTGGGGCCTCCAACGGGCCCGGGAAGCCCATCGGAGGCCTGTTCTGGGCAGCGCCAGGCCTAAGGTAAGTGTGGGAGGCCCCAAACAGGCCCCAGTGTCCCAACCTGACCCAGCATCTGCATATTGTGGATTTTCCTTTATCGCGGGTTGGGTCTGTAAACTCCTGTATAGACAATAGTTTCAATAACTTGGTGGCAATCCATTTAGGCCATTAAGCTGAGGCTGGTGTCGGTCATGGGTGTCTGTCTGCTGCCAATTAATCCACACATGAGCTCTAAAATATTCTGTCACGTAGGATATTGAGGCTGTGGTTTTCTAAAAAGAGTCAATCCATCTCATTTTCCTCTTTTCCTGCTTCCTTCAACTTTTCCTAGGGTTATTGTCTTTTCCTGCAGTGCGAGTCTTATTTGCCCAAAGTAGGACAGCCTCAAAACTCTCTTTCAGCAGCAATAGCTTTCTTTACTGTCCAGCTTTGAAAAACATACATTTCTGAGCACCATTTCTGGTTATCAGAATTACAATAGCATGGGTCAACTTGGCCTTGGTTTCAGGTGGCACATCTGGTGATACTTGATTGCCGTTCCTAGATGTTTAATTGCTCCAGTTCTGAATCTCGGTCTTCTGATTTCTTGAGCCGATGACTGGGCTGAGGTATGCAAAATCTTGAACCATTTCAGTTTCCTTGTTGTCAACATTACAGTTATGGTGTTCTTTGTTAATGATTTGTGTCTACTTAATGCTCAGCGAGAGTCTTGCTTTTGCGCTTTCCGCTTCCACATTCATCAGCTGTCGTTTCAAGTCTTCTTTGCTTTCTGCCAATAAGATGGTGTCATGTGCATCTCTTAAATTATGATGTTTCTTCCACCAATTATGTCAGTCCTCCTTCTGAATCTAGTCTAGCTTTCTCTATGTTATGTTTTGTATACACACTGAACAGATAAGTAGATAAACTGAATGTTTGTCTGATACTAGATGCTCTAAGCACATCCGATCTCACCTGATTTTGGAAGCTAAGCAGGGTTGGCCCTGGTTAGTAATTGGATGGGAGACTACCTGGGAATACCAGGGGCTCTAGGCGCCTGGAGCAGGAACTGGCAAACCACTGCAGTATTCCTGCCAAGAAAACTCCATGGAGTCGGTCATGACTGTTAACGACACAACACACACACACACACACACACACACACACACACACACACACACACACACACACACACACACACACACACACACACACACACACACATCCACATCCTCTCCCTGTTCTCTGATGGTAGGTTCTTGACTGCACTGCAGGTTACACACAAGAGCAATCAAAATGCTAAGGCACACCCAGGTGTTTTTTTCCAGAACGATGTGTAGCTTCTTATGACCCACACAGTAAAAGGCTGTGCTATAATCTATAATGTGTAGATGGGAAATGATAGTTTTGCCCAGGAGCAAGCATATATATGCAATATGATCTCTAGTGCCTCTTTCTTTTCAAAATCCAGCTTGAACATCAGGCATGTATCACTCTGTATAAGTTCTTGATCATGTGTGGATCTGCTGGCTCAGTATGAAAGTGGAACCAATTAGCTTGGAAGGAGGTGGTCACTTCAACACTAGAGACATTTAAGGGAAAATTGGGCAACAACCTTTCAGATATAGTTTGTTTTGGATTCCTGCATTAGGCAGGGGGTTTGACTTGATGACGTTATCTATCCTTCCAAATCCAATATCCTATGAGTCTGTTCTAAGTTGTGTTCTTACAGCACCTCTTTCCAGAGAGCTCTCAGATTTTTTTGTAGGATAAGGCTTTGAGCCAGATTTTGTGCTCAGACTTTTAATTGGTTATTATGTAGACTAGGGATTGAAGTTTAAACTGCCTGGATAAATACTTTCTAATGCTCTATACAAAGATCCATAAGCTTATTGAGTGGCTAGATCTTAATAACTTTGAAACAGTATATAGTAGTGTGCAGGGCCTTATGGTAATCTAAATTAGCTGCTGCAGTTTGTGTAATTGGTAATAACAGAAACACAGGAAAGTAAATGAAGAGGAAAGTGGCTTTGTTAAGTGACATGGCAAGATAATAAACAAAGACTGCCTAATTGCTTTTATTATCAATGGCTATAGTTCTAGTGTGGTGGGGCAAAGATAAAGAACAGGTGTGTGGTGGTGTTGTTCCTCCCAACTGTATTAGTGTTGTTTTCCAGTTTGGGAGTCCATTGCGATATTGTTAGCTAGCAGGGGGAAATTAAACAACCAAGGAATTTAAGATTTCTTTGAATTCTTTGTCTGTAGACTTTCTGGACCGCTACAGCCCTGATAGTATCATCTGTTTTGTGGTTAATACAGTGTGACAGCATACTGCAGGAAAGTGACAAAGAATTAATCATTGCTGTAATTAGCTCAATTCTTGGCTGGGAAAGATTGATTCTGAATATTTAGCTACACCACACCCTTAAGCAGCAATGCAATCTTGGCCATATTTGTTCAGAAGATGCAAATCTAACTACATTCGGTAGGATTGACTCTCAACTAACGTTGTGTGCATGTTGTTGTTGGTATCTTGGCCAATCCGCACTCCAGGGAAACCTCATCAGAAGCAAAGGCATGCAGTTAGGGAAGTGCCCTGTATAACTGGGGAACCCTGTACAATCCAAAAACATGCCTCTGTGCCTAGTATCATGGGTGTTTATTCTAGTGAGCTATCCGGTCTGAACAAAGCCAGTCACCCTAATAGGTAAGTGAAGTATTTAAGGGGTGTTTTTATCAGTTCGACTCTACCAGTGAGTTTCAGTGGCCAAGTAGAGATTCTAGTCCTAGTCTCCAGAATCCTAATCCAGCACTTTCTCCACTATACCGCACTTGGTACTCCTCGATAATCAGGCTTAACACCCAGCATATTTGTACATTGTGCCTGCCTGAACGGGATTTTGTCCACTGTCTGTTTAGTGAAGATACTCTATGCCTTTGCACTGGTTATCTCAATGTAAAACATGGTAATTTTACCTACCAGTAGGTCTGTTTTTTTTTAAGGGCGGCGGCGGGGTGGGGTTTATTTCCCTTGCAAAAAGGAAGGTGTTCTCTTTCTTAAATGGAGGTCAGACCAATTTCAGCACACTTATCAGTGAGAGTGTGCCCATTCCCTCTTTTAGACCCTGCTGTCAGGATTTTTGACTGGCAGATATCTAGGAATCCTCAGGGCTCTGATATCTGCAGGGCTGGTCAAATCAAGGATCTCCTTCACTAGCTGTTTCATTGCCTGCTGTGCTGTTTCCCACCTAGACGGATATTTTTATCTCAGTATCTGTCAATCTTTGCCAACAGCCCAATGCATAAAATCCTGTTATGTTTACTGGGCAGCAACAAGCTGTAGCTGACAATGTAGCCTCTTTTGCACTTGCAGCAAGGAAGGTCTGAAACAGATTTGTGAAAACCAATTTGTGATCTGAGGTTCTGTGTTTTAGTTAAGGCTTTTTTTTGTATAATCAAGCTGGGTACATATTTTAAATGTTTTATCCTAGGTTTCTCTGGCTGTCAAAATTTGCCTCTTGAGCTGAATGGTAATGCCTCCTGCAGGCAACAGCCATTCGTAAACACATGTATAATGTGCATAGCTTTATATGTCAAACTTGTAAATTATTTTGCAGCTTTAAATTTTTATAAATACCATTTAATATGGTTTTTTTTTACTGATTGGGTGCCTCTATTTGAACTGTTATAAATACACTCTGTAATAATACCCTGTGGTTTTTAGTAATACAATTCTGCTTGCTTGCTTACCTAAGTGAAGAGCTAGACCCTTCCTTTAATGTTTTAACTTCAGACTCTTCCGACACTCCTGCATTGCCTAGGAGTGAAGGAGATTTAATAAGGAAGCCTCTTGCCTTCCTGTTTTTATCACCTGCAGAGCACAGGACAGAGGGCTATTTTTTCTAAGCATCTGGTAGCATCGCCGTCTGCTCCTTTCTCTCCATTAATATGAAGGGAGCGGGTGGTAGAATCAATCCAGGCAGACTCAGAGGAGAAGAGCTGATAATGAGACCCTGTGGCTTATTTCCTTTTCATGTATAGATCGGTAAAGATGTTTTCGGTCTACTTGCGTTCGTTCAGGCTGTAGGTGACGTCAGAGAAAACGACAAAAACACAGCCCAACTAATCGGCGTTGCCTCCTATGAGGTTGCCATTGCAGATGGACATTAGTGAACAAGACTTTTTTTCTTGCAATGTGCTGTCAAGTTGTTTTTGAACAGTGGCGGGCGAATCACCTCCAAATGGTCCTCCAATGAACAACCCTGCAAAGGCCTTCCAAACGAAAGGCTATAAGTTGTATTATTGATTCAATCCTTTTCATGGCAGGTCCTCCTCGTTTCCCTACCCCCTTCCACTACTGGAGCGTCTTTTTAAATGAGTTGTTTAGCGGTAAAGATGGGCACTAAACAGAAAAATAGTGGTGTATATATTTTCAATTTGTAACAATTTTTAAGTAAATTTGTAACGAAACAAAACGCTATGCTCCCCTGGGTCCTAAAGGACCAAAATTGCAGGGTCCATTAAGCTCCAAAGGGGGTGCCCCTAGGAAAAAGATCTTTCTGATTGGATTCGGAACTTCAGAAGCCAAGCCGCAGGCGAGCACTTAGCACGGTCACAGCTTGGCTTTTGATTCCAATTTGAAAGATATTTTCCTAGGGGCAACCCCTTTGGAGCTTCATAACTCAGCCCCCTGAACCCCAAACCATTTCGGGGGCTTACCTAGAATCGCTTAAGGAAGGTAACCCTGCCATCTCCATGCCAAAACATGGCTGTGATCCATATTTCCGAGTAGCGCTCTGTGGTGGCACAGAAAGAACTCCTAGTTCCCTGAGCTCCTTGCCCTCTGGAGATGCTGACCACAGAGTCTGGCAAAATGTCTGGAAGAAAAACCTCCAGAACATGGCCAAACTGCCTCAAAAAACTCACAACAGCTATCAAATTTGTTGGTTCATGGAGTCAAAGCTTTGGGACTTGCCGGTCTCCTCTTTTTTTATTGCATTCTGAATTTAAACAAATAAACAAAAACAAAAACACAGACAAGACACCCCCATCTCCTCTTCTTTTCCCCCTCCTTTCCATTCTCTCTTTTTTCTCTCTCTAAGCATTTGTTATTTATGTACAAGGGAGAATGAAGCAGACCTCAGAAATAACCTGGCCTGGTACAAGGGCCCATTCTGTCAGGGATTTGTACTTCCTCGCAGCTTGGCTGTGTTATTCAAAGCAAAAGTGCTTTTTTAAAGCACTTCACCTTTTAGTCACTCTGTCACTGCCAGAAATTTGATTCTGGCAGAGCTAACTCAGCGCTGCGAGGGACAGGTGGCCAAGCTACAAAGAAAGGCTTTTGAAATTGCTTGGCATATTCCGTCTCTGAGAACACCAGTTGGCAGATTGGATTTAACATCCTCCTAAGGGCTGGCTTGTCTGTGCTTAATAACCTGTAGTTCAGGTTCTCTCTACAAGGATTAAGAAGCGTGGATTTCACACAGTGCAAGAAATGCTATCCAAACACTGTCATCAAATGCAGGATGGCCGTACAGTACCTCTGTCTTTGCAAAAAGATGGAGGCTAGAACAGTAGTGTCCAAACTGCGGCCCTCCAGATGTTTTGGACCACAACTCTCACAGTCCTTTGTCATTGGCAATACAGGCTCCGAATTCTGGGAGTTGTGGTTCAACACACCTGGAGGGCTGAAGTTTGGACACCTCTGGGCTAGCATATCTGTCTTGTTTGTTTGCATGTACAGTGTCTGGGTACCTGATTTTATAGTGCGTTGTTAGCCTGTCCAGCGCATTGTTAGTCTGTGGAATTCCCTGCCACAGGATGTGCTGATGGCATCTGGCCTGGATGCCTTCAAAAGAGGATTGGACAGATTCCTGGAGGAAAAGTCCATCACAGGTTACAAACCATGATGGAGATCTGTCATCTCCAGGCTTAAAAAACAGGGTACTTCAAGGGCCAGATGCAGGGGAGTGGTATCAGGAGACTGATATCTAGTCTCGTGCGTTCCCAGATGCATCTGGTGGGGCCACTGCAAGAAACAAGAAGCTGGTCTAGATGGGCCGTTGGTCTGATCCAGCATGGCTCTTCTTATGTTCTTATGTTTTTATGCCAAAGTTGGACCATCGTGTGAGTTAAATTCAGGCAGGGAACGAAGGATCAGCATGACAGTTCATAGGTCTCCTTGTTGCATATAGTCTGGCAACAGCGGTAGAAAAATCTCTCCCTTGGCCATCCATGCCTGCCCCACCTCCATGAACCCCCAACTCCCTTGGCCTTGGAATCTCAAGGCGTTATTAAACTTGAGTGGTATGAGGTCTGGATGAAGGTGGTGGTGGTGGTGGTGGTGGTGGTGAAAGAGTGGAAGAGTGAACTAGCTAGGTGGAAGAGATGTCGGGGGGGGGAATTAAACCTGTTCCACTTTCCAGCCATTTAAGGCACTATCTCACGATGGGGAAGATGCACTGAATGTGAAACTCCGGCTTTTGTCCTTACCTGGTCGCGTGACTGAAGATGTGGGTTCAGAGTTCCCACGTACCTTGCTTCTCTAGAGGAATTCTTTTTAAAAAAGCACTGACAGTCCAAAGGCCAGCTGGTTGGCGCTGGGGGGGGGAGGGGAAGCTGAAAACCCAGATCATATGCACCCCACGGACCTGGCTCCAGAAAAATGTGCAGTTTTAAGCAGAGCAAAAAATATCCAACATCTCTGGTAGGTCTTGGAATGCTTGCTAGAACCCGCTAAAGGGGGCATAACCTTTTTTTTTAAAGCCCGATGACCGTGGGGACAAGATATTTGGAAACAGTTTATTTGTAAATTAGATCAGGATTTTAAAGGATGTGTGTTAGAACCCTTAGTCAGCAAAAATATGTTAGAATTACTTTGCAAATGTGGCCTTCATCTTGGTGGTGGTGGTGGTGGTGCTTTAAATGTCAAATCATTCCAATTTAAGAAAAAAAAGCCTTCTGCAGGATGTGATCTTAAATGATAAAGTTGGCCTCGGCTATATCACGATGATCTAACTAGCTGAAGCCATGATAAGCTGATCTATTTCTTACCCAGATCTTTCTGGTTTAGAGATGGGCATGAAACAGAAAAATGGGGTTTCATTTCCATTCCATTTCGTGCCCATCTCCCTTCATTTTAAAATACTTCGTTTTAAATGCTTTTAAAAACTTCGTTTCTGTTTTTCAGGTTCTTCTTCCCCGTGGTGGATGAGAGTGCCAGGCGCACTGTCATCCCCACGGGGAAAATTCCTTTAAAGAGACCCCATTCTGCCTCTGCATGCAGAGGCGGAAGGGGTCTCTTCTTCCCCGCACCGGTCATGACAGCGTCGGGCGCTGTCATCTGGCGGGGAGGGGGAGGCAGAGGGTGGTCGGGAGGGGGCTGCGTTCCGGCCTCTACATGTGGAAGCCAGATCCCAGACCCCTCTTGCCGCCCTCCGCTTGGTGAACGACAGCCCGCCGGGCTGTCATTCGCCAAGTGGAAATAGCTGGAGAGGGATCTGGGATCTGGACTAGTCGCACGGAAGTCTGGATCTCAGCCCCTCTCGCCGCCCTCCCTTGAGAGGAGACCGAGGGCTCTGCTCTGCTTGCACAGCCGAGCCCGCGGTCCCCTCTGAAGGGACGAATGCTGCCGCCCTGTCATGGGCTGGACCCCTTTTCAAATGACCCGGTTGGCACTAAGCGAGCCATTTTTGAAGGGGTCCAACCGATGACAGCTCGGCAGGATCCCACTGAAAATGGCCCCATTACCAGCACGGAGCTCCTCCATTGGCAACGGGGCCATTTTCAGAGAGGTCCTGCTGCCCTGTCATGGGCTGGACCCCTTGTCAAATTACCCGGTTGGCACTAGGGGGACCCCCTAGTGCCAAGCGGGCCATTTGACAAGGGGTCCAGCCCATGACAGGGCGGAAGGACTCCCACCCGGGCAGAGGCGGGACCACGGCCGAAGCTCAGCTGATCTCCTCAACCCGGGATGACAGCTCTGCTGGCCGTCACCCGGGGTGGAGGAGATCGAGCCGCGGGCTTGCAGCCCCTGCCTTCCCAACTCCAACCCACAGCCTGCAGCGCACCGGGCTCTCAGGCTGTGGGGGGAGGGGGGCAAGAGGAGGCTCCGACCCTGCCTCCGCGCGCGGAGACCGGATCGGAGCCCCTTCCTTCCCGACTCCGTCACAGAGCCTGCAGCCCAGTGGCTGTCAGGCTCCGTAGTGGAGGGCAGCAAGAGGGGCTGGGATCTGGCTTCCGCACGCGGAGACCGGATCTCAGCCCCTTCCTTCCTGACTCTGCCCACAGCCTGCAGCCCACCGGGCTGTCAGGCTCCATGGTGGAGAGCGGCGAGAGGGGGCTCCGATCTGGCCTCCACATGCGGAGACCGGATGGCAGCCCCTTCTCGACTCCACCCCCGAAACCGGAAGCCGGAAGACTGTCACTGGACCAGGAAGGCCAACAGCAGCACCAGCAGGTAGGAGGACTTTCTTCCATTCATCGGGCGGCCAGGCCAGTAACGGAAACGAACAGAACCGAAGAAAATTTTCTTGGTTCTGTTCAGTTCAAGCCTGGCCCGTCCAAATTGTCGTTCTTCATTCCGTTACGTAACGGAACGACTAACGACTAACGGTAATGGAAAATTTGTCGTTTCGTGCCCATCTCAACCTGGTATGTAGCTTAAACTGCACTACTGCAGTGAAGACTCTGCTTGTGAAGATCTGAGTTTGACCCTGAGAGGGTTAGGTACCCAGCTCAAAGTTGACTCAGCCTATTAACCTTCCAAGTTCACTAAACTGAGTACCAAGTTCACTGGGGGTGGGGGAATGTGTCGTTTACATAATTGCCCACTCTTCATGGAACCAATCGCTCCCCGAGATCAGCCTGGCTCCCTCACTTGAAACGTTGAAGTCCCAATTAAAAACTGTTTCCTCAAGCTTTCCCTGTTTTTAAATTTTCTTTTCCTTGACACTTTATTGCATGCTTATTTTAGCATTAATTCTTGCCTTTGCCTTGACTGCTCTTATTATTGAATATTTGTATTGATAATTTCTTGTGTTTATCTTTAGTGGGTTATTTTAATTATGGAGCCTTGTGTGGCGCAGTAAAACTCACATAACTGTTGAATTGCCAAGTTCCCATTTATTCTGTGGCCATCCTTAAATCAGGACTGCTGGATTCGGCCACAGCCAATACATACTGTGGATCTGTTTCAGACAATCTTCTCTTCAAGTTTCCAGTCAGCTGTTTTGCTGTTGAAAGATGGCTGTTTCTCTATGGGATACAGAGATTTCTCTAGCAGTTCACCCAACATTTGAACAGCTTAATGTCACTTTTAATTGGGCTATAGCTTTTGAACATGAGAAGCCATTTAATTGTATTTTAAGACAGAAAGGGTTCTGCATTTTTTTACTCTTGTTGCAAGATACCTTCAGTCTCAATACAAGGAGAAAATACTGGAAATAAACAAATTGTCACTATTTGAAATTTGTGTGAAATATCTGCCACTACCATGGAAGAGCTCGTTAACGATGACAGGTGGTGAGGGAGCTCCTCACAGTCTATCATCACCAAAAGAAGACACTGATTTTGTATACATTGCCAAGAAATGGCTTACTGGAAGGTGGTTTGTGCTGTCAGTATAAGTCACAAAAATGGCACAGTGAGAAGTACAAAGGGAGGATGAAACAACAGCGAACAGACATGGAAAAGAAAAATGTACATAAGAATATAAGAACATAAGAGGAGTCATGCTGGATCAGGCCAAAGGCCCATCTAGTCCAGCTTCCTGTATCTCATAGTGGCCCCACCAAATGTGTCCGGGAGTGCACAAGACTAGATCTCTGTCTCCTGATACCACTCCCCTGCCTCTGGCCCTTGAAGTACCCTGGTTTTAAGCCTGGAGATTACACATCTCCATCATTTCCTTCAGGAATCTGTCCAATCCCTTTTTGAAGGCATCCAGGCCAGATACCATCACCACATCCTGTAACAGGACTAACAGACTAACAACATGCTGGGTAAAAAAAAATTTCTCTTCTCACTCTCCCAACCCTCAATTTCAGTTGATGTCCACTAGTTCTGGTATTTTGTGAGAGGGAGAAGAGTGTCCCTCAATCCACTTTACTCATGCCCTTCATTATTTTGTACGTCTCAATCATATCTCCCCTCAGGCACCTTTTTTTCCAGACTAAAGAGCCCCAAATGTTTTAGCCTTTCCTCATAAGGGAGGTCCCCTAGCCCAGTAACCATTTTAGTCACCCTCTTTTGCACTTTTTCCAGTTCCACTATGTCTTTCTTGAGATGCGGTGACCAGAATTGTACACAATACTCCAGGTGTGGCCTTACTATCATTTTGTACAATGGCATTATAATGTTGGCTGTTTACCTTAGCATCAGTTTAATTTTGTGTATTGTATTGAAGATTTAAGTGGGAGCTTTTTTGTTTAATGACTTTTTTTGTCATTAGAGATGGGCACAAATTGTGATGAAGTGATTCCTGACGGATGTCTAGTGTGGCACCACAAGTGCTGCGCTGAACCTCTCCCTTCCCCGATAACTGGCAGGTCCACGTGGCATGTCATTGACATGTTGTTTACCTGTGCATGTGTATCATGATAAGTCAAGATTCTGGAAGAACCCTGGCTTATTTACCAGAAGCACACAAATGCATTCTGCTTGCTCATTTCTACGGCAGGCCTGGGTGTCTAATAAATCAAAGCTCACCCATAGTTTCCAGACTGTGAAGTCTGGAACAGGGCTGCAATTTCTCACTGTTCAGATAAGCCAGAGAAATAAGCTAATATCAAGCCATATGGCTTCCAAGCACAGCTATGGAAGCTAGGGGAACCTAAGGGGCAATTTGAATTGCAGGACCAAATAAGAAAATATGTATGAGAAAAGACCTGCTGGTCAGCACTAGCGAATAAATAATTAAAAAAAGCAAAATGAAGCAAAATGAAGAATGAAATGAATATTTTTTTTAAAAAAAATTCATTTCGTTCCTGACGAAATGAAACAGAAAAAAAGAAATGAAAAATGCAACGAAACGCCATTTTTGCTTTTCTTGCCCATCTCTAAATATAAGGCTCAAAATCCTGTTCACACAGGTGTGCCGTCTTGGTCTCCTAAAAACAGGGAGCTGTCTGCCTGGTGAACGTCCTTTGCCAGGGCTTTGCATTGCTGGAGAAATGCTCCTCCATTTGCACCTGCTGGTTTTTGATCTCAGGCAAAGGAAACATGGTGTTGGGAACTATCTCTGTAATTTTATGGTTGAAGGAAGAAGAAGACACCCATATAGGTCGTGCCTGTGAAATAGCTCAAGGTATACCAGACTCACTGCAAAGCTCTGAAGTCCTCCCCCTTTCCTGTGCCCACAACCTGGGGTTCAACCCCCGGTAGCTGGCTCGTGGTTGGCTCAGCCTTCCATCCTTCCAAGGTTGGTAAAATGAGTACCCAGCTTGCTGGATGGAGGGGAAATGTGTAGCCTGCATACTGTAATTAAACTGTAAACCACCCGTATACTACTTGAAGTGCTATGGGGCAGTATATAAGTAGAACACTTTGCCTTTGCTTTGCTTTTCTACAAAATGTTAAACAAAGCTGTGTACCATCATTGGGGAACTTGTGCAGATTCCAAAAAGGCAATGAACTGGATTCAGACATAGGTCACGTCTTATTAATTAAGGAATGTCATAATGAACAGGCAGATCATGTCATTGACAATTAAGATTTTCAGCCCAGGAAAGACTTAAAACAATTAATGGCAATAGCTGGTTGGTTGGTTGGTTGCATGGATGGATGGAATGATGGAATGATGGATGTGTGGATGGAGGATATGGGGCTTTGCTTAGAAAGTTTGCTACCAAAAAAATAAAGAGAACCAATCTAGTTCAGGCAGATAATGGGGACTAGAGATGGGCACAAAACAATATTTGTTTCATTTTTTGTTTTCCATTTTGTTCCCTAATGAAACGAAAAATGAACTACCCCCTCAAAGAAAAATGAAATGAAACAAAATGGAAATTTATTTCATTTCACTTCATTTTTTGTTTTCCCACAAGGAATGCATTGAAGCTGAACTGCCCACCCAACCAAACATTTAAAATAAAAAAAGTTTTAAAAGCCCATGGTTTCCCTCTGTCTGGTCAGGTGGGGAAAACTGCAGGCTGTTTAAAAAAATTTGGGGGGCTGGCCCAAGCGCCGATCAGCTGGCACACGGGGCTTCGGGTGGCCAAAAAAAAAAAGTTTTAAAATCCCCCGCTTTCCCCCAGGAAAGTGCAGGATTTTAAAACTTTTTTGCCATTGCACTAAATGAAAAAAATAAAAAAATGAAATGATTTTTTAAAAATTGTTTCATATGGAATGAACCCCCCCCTCTCCAAACGAGAAACAAAACAAAATGGATTTTCCCCCATTTCATGCAGATCTCTAATAGGGGCGTAAGAAATTACGGCCAGAATCATACCTGTGAATGTACCCGTAGAACCTAGGGAGGCTGAGTTGCATATTGGCATCTATAGGCTTCCACTGCTCATATCACCATTAATCCAAAGGCCTGAATTATACCCAGGCTTGAGGACATTCTGAAGCTGTTTCTTGCTAGTCAGGTAACTTACACTTTCATATAATCATGTAATAACTGAGTTGGAAAGAGCCTATACGGCCAGCAAATCCAACCCCCTGTTCAATGCAGGAATCTAAATCACATCAGATCTGTGAGATGGTTCATCAGTTTTCTCCTGAATGCCCTCAATGTTGGAGAACTCACCACTTCTCCAGGTCATTGAGTCCATCATCATACTACTTTAACAATTAAGCAGCTTAACCTTCCATACAAACAGGCCCCATTGAAATACGATAATGCAGACAGTTTTAAAAATAATCTCATTACTCAACCAGCACTGAAGCAGTTTCATAGGTCACTTGGAAGATATGACCTTTCCTAAAGCAGTGACATTTGGAACTGTTTGTGCTTCTGAGCAGAGTGTATTCTACAGTCTGGGAGCAACACAAGAAACAGTTCCACAGGTCCTTTAAGCAGGCCTTTCTGACTGTCAGCATTCTCAAGGGAGCTTCTCTTGCAGATCTTAAACTCTAGACGGGTTCATAACAAGACAGTCATCTTGCTAGATAGCTGAGCCGCAAGCCATTTAGAATCTGTCAAGCAACTCTGCGGCTAGTAATCTCTTTGTAAGCTCTTTTCTCATCAACAAGGAATTCTCTGGGGAAATTTTGGGTGAGCCGCAAGCCTTATTCAGGTGTAACTCCCTAGCATTTAAAGTCCAGGAGTATCTAACCTGGCACCGCTCCATGCTGTGTGGCTTAACGGGATAGAAAAAGTTTTCTGTGACCAGGAAGGTTTTCCATGTGAGCTGGGTCCCTAAGTTTTAAATTTTTGCTTGCATGGAGAGGCTGTGTCCATAGAGGAACCTCACCTTCCACATCAGGGAAGTGATAGTAGATGGGCAGAGATTCCCTGCTCCCCTGTAGGAAAAAGTGAGATGGGTAACATCTGAATAGTTGAAGAAGTGGCAGGCAGGAAGTCCACCACTGAAAGTAATAGGTAAACCAGCTCTTAATCCATCTGGGCTCTCTGAGGCTGTCAACATATTGAGTTGATAGCAAGTTGGTAGCCAATGATCTGCACTTCCATCTGGTGCAGTGTGGGTTGACCAGAGACAAGAGAAGTGTGATATAAACAAGTTCATGAGAAATGTGTTGAAGGAAAGGTTTCTAGATACCATGGACCACCAGAATGACAAATACCGTATATACTCGAGTATAAGTCGACCCGAGTATAAGTCGAGGCCCCTAATTTAACCCCCCAAAACTGGGGAAATGTATTGACTCGAGTATAAGCCTAGGGTGGGAAATGCAGCAGGGCCTGGCAGCTCCTCATTTGTGAGCTGGGGGAGTGGTGTGTGATGTTTAAAATGTCTTTTAGCCACTGATGCAAGTGCTTGGGTCTGTGGCTAAAAGTCATTTTAAACATTGTGTGCTGCTCCCCTGTGATGCAGAGGGGGATCATGAGAAGCAGCACTCAATGTTTAAAATGACTTTTAGCCACCGACCCAGGCACTTGCCTCAGTGGCTAAAAATATTGACCCAAATGTAAGTCGAGGAGCCCTTTTTTCAGCACAAAATTAGGGCTGAAAAACTAGGCTTATATTCGAGTATATACAGTAAGTGGATGCCAGATGAGATGGCTCAGCGGACTAAGGCTCTGAAAGCTGTCGGCTGCAAGGTCGGCAGCTCAGCAGTTCGAAACCCAGGTGCCACGCAGTGAAGCAATCTCCCGCTGATAACCCCAGCTCCTGCCAACCTAGCAGTTTGAAAGCATGTAAATGCAAGTAGATAAATAGGTACCGCCGTAAAAAGCGGGAAGGTAAAACAGTGTTTCCTTGCAGCCATGCCGGCCACGTGGCCATGGACTTGCACAACACTGGCTCTTTGGCTTGAATATGGAGATGAGCACTGCCCCTAGAGTCGGACACGACTACCACGCATGTGCAGGGTGAACCTTTACCATTTTTACCTAGATGAGATCAAGCCTGAACTCTCTCTGTAAATGCAAAAATGACTTACACCGGGACTCAGAATTTGGGAACATTATAAGACAGAACTCACTGACAAAGACAGTGTGACTTTGCCAGTGAGTTCAGTAGGAAGAGTTGAAGGCAGCCTGAAAAGAGAACCAAATGTAAGATTGCTTAACTTGATAAAGAATGACCACAGGCTTGAGTTTGCTTGATCTGAGCAGAGCTGCTAAGGATGGAACCTTTTGCTTGATCTGAGCAGAGCTGCTAAGGATGGAACCTTTTGTTGAAAGTGATATTGCAGCAGCTTGGGGAAACATCCATTGTGCAGATGTCTCTGACTGGAGAGAGAGAGAGAGAGAGAGAGAGAGAGAGAGAGAGAGAGAGAGAGAGAGAGAAGGATGCCAAAAAATGTGAACTTCAAAATAATTATGGTTGCATTTAGCTGTCTTGTCTGTCTGTCTCAGTGAGTTGGAGTAGGGATATTGATTGGACAAGTTGTACAGTCCTACAGTTCCTCCAGAGGAAGGGGATAGTAATTTATATCTAGGCAGATTGTACATCAAAATTGACTTGGCAGCACGCTGTTTCTGTTGTCATCCTTGTCATTGTGGTCGTCATCATTGTCATCACAATTGTGTCTTTGTAACTGTAACCATTTCCCCCTCAGAACAGTAGCTCAGAAAAGTGAAGTGTTTTTGCCCAAGATCTTTTTTCCTTGTCTAGTTTTTTTAGCCCATCTATTTATCCAACATATTGGACAATCTTCCTTACACTTTAGATGGCCTCCTGGCATTGTTAGCACTTGAAACTATTAGGACTAAGCTTCCTTGGCAATTAGAAGCAAGTGTGTTTCCATGACCACCGCCTCCAGCTTGACAGCACACTACAAGAAGTTAAAAACAAAAGGAATGGATTTCAAATAGCCCCCTTACAAAGGAGTATTTTACAGGGAAGCAATTATTTCCCTGTTGTTCCGAATCAGGAAATCCACTTCAGTGTGTCTTTTTAGGAACAGACGTTGAAGGACAGGTTGAGGAGTCAGGAGGAAGAAAGTTGAGTAAAATGAAATATGTGTTCCATCGTGGATGATGTACTGGGAAGGGGACCCCAACTGTACAGGTCTGTATTGGAATCTTAGCCAATGGCTGTATTACAATGAAGAGTGTGGTTTATTGGGGCATCTGAAGGCAAACAACCTTTAACTACACAATTGTCTGCACACACCCAGAAGCAACTGAAGTCTATGAAACCAAAGTTGCCTAAGTGTTTTAAGGGCCTTTCCTGCCAACTTTTTTAAAAAAATGATTTTTGTTATATTCTCCACAAACTCCTAATTGCAGCATATTTCATCACAGACTTCCTAATTACAATGTATTTTACACATTTCCCTAATAGTACAGCTATTTAAGAAACATGAGACATTTTCATTAAACCTGTTTAACTTCAGCTTTCCATCTTTCACGTAAATGGAATTAATACTTCTAACTGTTTTTTGCTCCATTATTGTTCATATAATTCAGAAATCAGTACTACTATGCTATCTACTTCTTAAAGTTTCTGAGCATAACAGTACTGTAATGTGAAAGCAACAAATCAGCTTAGTTTTATGGGAGCTAGAAAAGTTGAATTTTGTTCTACGAGTCCCAAAATTCACCAGATCCCTAGTTCAAGAATTCTGGGAATAATAGTAAAAACTAAGTAACTTTTCCAAATTAAAGTTTGTATTGAATCAACTAATAATTTTGTCCCAAATTAAAGTTTGCAGTCCATAGTAAATTGAATCATAAACTCTTTTCCAAATTAAAGTTTGTATTGAATCATGCACCTAATAATTTGTGTCCCAATGATCTAGAAGTGTTGCAGTCCATAGTAAATTGGGAGCTAGAAGTAAACTACCTAAAGATCGCCCACTCTTATTCCCTTGAGCTGCCCCATTGTAAAGAAAATCTCAGTAAAAACGAATATCTTAATGCAGGCATGTCCAAACTTTGGCCCTCCAGATGTTTTGGACCACAACTCCCACAGTCCTTTGCCATTGGCAGTCTGAGCTTAGAATTCTGGGAGATGTGGTCCAAAACATCAGGAGGGCCGAAGTTTGGACATCCCTGTCTTAGTGCAAATATTTAAGAAGGTGTCACTACTGGAGACATCAGTGCACATGCTGATCAGCAAACAAGTTGATTGAAACACCACAGATAGCGACCTCTGGCTATGGAGCCAGTGGTTTCAATTCCCTCTGTGCCTCCTTGAAAAGGGGTTGGGGTCAATGAATTACAGAGTCCCTTCCAGCAATACTATTCCTTTGCAGTTGCTATGTGATGGCAAGTTGAAAAGGTAAAGGTTCCCCCTGCACATGCATGCTAGTCGTGTCCAACTCTAGGGGCAGTGCTCATCTCCGTTTCCAAGCCAAAGAACCAGGATTGTGCAAGTCCGTGGTCATGTGGCTGGCATGGCTGAACGCATTTCTATGCATGGAACACTGTTTACCTTCCCGCATTTTATGGTGGTACCTGTTTATCTACTTGCATTTACATGCTTTCGAACTGCTGGGTTGGCAGGAGCTGGGGTTAACAGCGGGAGCTCGCTCCGCTGTGTGGCACCCAGGATTTGAACTGCCGAGCTGCCAACTTTGCAGCCGACAGTTTCAGCACTCTAGCCAATTTAAAGCAACCATAACAGAGCTTTCAGGGTAAGTGAGATATTTACGGTAAGTGGTTTCACACCATGAATGAGTTTTTGTGATCTAGTGGGGGTTCCAACCTGGGCCTCCTAAGTCTTAGTCCATCATTTTTCCCCAAGACACAACAACAGGTATATATTCCATTGCTAATTACTGTTTATTTATATAAAAGGAAATAGATGCCTTTATAATGATCATGCTTGTATCCCTGTGACCAGACAGAAAAAAATCACTGGGTTATTCTCTTTCTGCTGTTGCTCTTTGGTCATGCATTTGCAAATATCTACCTCATATGACCTGCCAAGTTTCAAAAGCAAATTAAGGGTAGCTTCTGAATGGAACTAGCCTCCTCGGTTTTCATTTATGCTATGAAATGTCTGCATGCAAGCAAAAGAAAAATCAAGATTGAGTTTCATATCAGCAGGAAATTTGCATAGTAATAGATGAACAGCCTCTAAGCTATTTTTCCTTAGACTATGAAAAGGTTTCAGCAATATTTCCATATCAAAGAGATTATCAGATCGTCTGTTTTAGGAAACTGGAGGAACGTATCATATACAATAATTTTGCATCTGTTTGGTTATTTAAAGTGTGCATGAATCCTGTCCAAAGACCTATGTGTTTCCAGAAATATGTTGGGGAGAAAATCAGATGTCAAGTTATCAAGTTATCTGAAGATATAAGAGTCTAGAGTTGCCTTCAGACTTCTATTTAATGCCTTTTGTCTGCTCTGAAGTCTAAGCATTACTGTTTCATATCTCAAAAGGACACTGCCCTATTTCAAGATATAATGGTAGAAATTAGAGATGGGCACGACTTAGCGGTATTCCCGTTTCCGTTTCCATTACTCGTATCCGTTACTCTACGGAAACGGTAACGGGAATTACTCCTCCAGAATTCGAGCTCGAACTGACGAACGAACAATTTGGTCTGATTTGTCATGCTCGTTACTTGCATCGCGGCGATCGCGCAATGCCAAGCGGAACAGAAAAAAAGTTTTTAAAAGTTAAAAAAAAACCGATTCCCGGCCCTAAAAGTAGGCGAAAACTGTCTGAGGGCTCCTACCAGGCCAGAAGGGTGTTTTATTTGGGGGGGGGGTTCCCCGCCCCCCTCTCCTTGGCTATTGCTACTGCTGCGCTGCTGGTACCAGGCTGGGAGGGTGCATCCATTTGCCATGCAGTGCGGGGGATCCAAAATGGCGACCACAATATTTTTTTTGAAATCGTTGCCCAAAACCCCACCAAAGCACCACAGAAACATGCGAAAATTAGCTATTTTAAATGCTTGAATTTTTACAGTAGCAGCAGTGGGTTTTTCTTGCAAAAAAAAGTCTCCGTTGATTTTATTTTATTTTATTTTATTTTATTTTATTTTATTTTATTTTTTTACACCTGCGCATTCGCAATGATGGGCTCGCCCATGGGAGTGGACCATGCAAATTTTCCACCAATCGCATGGCCACTTGGCCAGGTTGACCACAGAGACTTCTGGGATGTGCCAATCGGGCATAAACAGCCCACTAATCATAGCCCAAACCCGAACCCTAACCTAAGCCTAACCCATATGCCAGTACACTGTCCTTCTAAGTGGGTCAGAGAGGCACCCAGAGGTGCACCCCAATACTCACCCTAACCTCACCCGTAACTAGCCTAACCCTAGCCCTTGCGCTAACCCGTCTTAACCCTAAGCCAGATCTATTTGCATTGCACTACATGCAAGTACGTGAGACACTGGGTGCAAAGAGTCTGCCAGTCCGTCACTTGTGGCTCTGGCTGACTCCTGCAGCTCCCTCCAGGAGCCTGCTACCCCCCCAAAACCAGTACTAATGACAACGAAAAAATGAAAAAACGAACTGACTATTTTTTGCAAAATTTTGCGAAAAACGGAAACGAGCCAAAACGGACTGCCTCCGACACACGACAACTCGAAAACATCATTTTCCCTAGTCGTGCCCATCTCTAGTAGAAATATATGTTGTCGCCTTCAGGATACATGTACTTCAGTGTAGAATGTTTGATTATAGAGGACTCTTCATTAAAATAATTTGACATTACCATAGGAATCCTGCCTAGCTTTATGGTGGTTTTACTTTCTCTCTATAGAATCATAGAATCACAAAATCATAGAATTATACAGTTGGAACGGACCTCAAGGGCATCCAGTCCAACCCCCCTGCCAAGCAGGAACCCCCATCAAAGTACCCAGCAGATATCTCCTCTCAGCCTTCTCTTTGTAAGAATAAACATTCCCAGATCCCTAAGCCGCTCCTCATAAGACATATTTTCCAGACCTTTAACCATCCTGGTAGCCCTCCTCTGTACCTGCTCAAGATTGTCAACAACCTTTTTAAATTGAGGCGCACAGAACTGGACACAGTACTCCAGGTGGGGTCTGTCCAGAGCAGAATAGAGTGGTACTATCACTTCCCTTGATCTAGACACTATGGTTCTGTTGATGCAACCAAGAATTGCATTGGCTTTCCTGGCTGCCGCGTCACACTGCTGACTCATGTTCAATTTGCGGAAGGCAGGATGATGCCTGTCCCTGCACAGCTTCTGATTGGCCAGCATCACAGATCTAGCGGAGATGATGTCACAGCATGCTTCCTCATTGGATTTTAACCCTGTGTGAGAGAGAGAAAGGTAAAGCAATTGGATCTGCATGTATCAGCCAGTTCCGAGGACCACCTGGGCTTGCGTGGTTCGTTCCATCACCTACTGGTCCCGAAACGAAATGCCCATCCCTAGTTAAGTTACCAAGTCTCCATTATTTTAATGGCCAATTGGCAATAGGATTTTGTTCATCATAATAAACACTTATTTTTCCTTCTTAGCAGAGCTAGTATAGTCTCCCCACCACAGCATCACTGAGCTGGTGCAAATGCGTTGTCATTTGAGGTTGTTCTTGTAGAAAGCATTGTTTTAACCCCTCCATAATTTATGCTCTTTTTTCACTTGCTACTTATTTATTCATTTACAGAATTTTTTAGCCGCCCCACTACCAAGTGGTCTCTGGGTGGCATGCAACAATATATTAAAACTATAAAACAACATATTAAAACTATCAAAATAACAAGCAGTTTAAAACAATCAATATACAAATAATAAAATCGTACTGCTTATATGCCTAGCTACTTCTAACCATAAACTACAAGATCAGATTTTAGGTTTCAATGCAAGGATTAAGCCAGTACACTCTCATGCAACACTACGTGTTTCCCCGAAAATAAGACACTGTCTTATTTATTTTTCCCCAAGCAGATACACTAGGGCTTATTTTTTGGGGTAGGTCTTATTTTTGGGGAAACAGGAACTGCAAGCAAACATGCTACAAAGTATGGTAACTTTGGTAGCCCAAACGAAAGGGGGGGGAGGACCATGGATGGAAAGGGAGGGGCAATGTGCACTCTTTCTGTGTGTGTGTGTGTGTGTGTGTGTGTGTGTGTGTGTGTGTGTGTGTGTGTGTGTGTGTGTGTGTGTGTGTGCGCGTGTGTGTGCAGGCACAGCCATGCCCATCACTAGAGCTTATTATTGGGGTAGGGCTTATATTTAACAAATGCATAGAAATCCTGCTAGGGTCTTATTTTTGGAGTAGGTTTTATTTTCGGGGAAACAGGATAGGAAAAGAACATTGTGAGTCCATTCCCTCTCCCTCCCTCCCTCCCTCCCTCCCCTCTCTCCCTCTCCCTCTCCCTCTCCCCTCCCTCCCTCCCTCCCTCCCTCTCTCTCTCTCTCTCTCTCTCTCTCTCTCTCTCTCTCTCGCGCGCGCGCGCGCGCATGCATGTCAGCAAATATAATTCCTGGATCTATTTACCATGGATTAGATGAATGTGATGAGGGCTATTTTCCTGTTGTGTCTAGTTATATCTGTGCACCCTGTGTCTAGCAGACCAAGGTGTCCTCATTAATGATTGTTCCAAATTTAGCTATCGCTGGGAGCATGTGCCCTGAGTATAATCAAAGACCTGGTATCCATAGCAATGACACAGAGCATCTGGAGTGCCAGGCCTTGCCAAATGTTCTAATAAGGTGTGAGGTGCAGAGAATGCACAACAGTGTTAGGGGTATGAATTCATTCTTCCACTCTGTGACTGGACTAAATTGGTTTGTAAATTTCATTTTCCCTTGCAAGTACAATTAAATGCAAAACAAATACCAGAACACAGGTGTGTGTTTTTTTCCATGCCAGGTTTGTAGTGATAACAGATTTCTTGACACTTTGCATGACTAATCCTTTCCCCCCCCTCTTTCTCGTTTTAATGCCATTCTGCAGCTGTACCGACATTCATACAGCGCTTTTTATGTCCTCAGGAGGCTGCCTAATGGGTAAGTGATCTAATGTAGTATCTTCATTTTGACCATTTATACTTTTACAGTGTAAAAAGGGGAGGCAGAATAGTGTGTATTCAACAGTCCTCAGCAATGCAACCATGCCTTCCTCCACTGTAACAATTGAGCTAAGTGTGAAAGTTGGCAGTGCCTGTAATGAACTTAATGAACCACCTTAGCAAAAGGTACATACTGAGTTTCATTCTAACAGCCTAATCCCATAAATTGGCAGCAAAAACCATTTCCTGTACTAGCACTTGCACCAATGCCAACTAATGCATATTCCAGACATAATCAGGTTTCAGAACATATGAATGGCACTGCTCCTTTAAAGCAAGATATTATCTAACCCAGGGGGCCTCAAAGTTTTCAAACAGCGGGCCGATCCACTACCCCCCAGACACCACTGGGGGCCGGACCACAGTCCAAAAAATAAATAAAAAAAAAAAGGTCGACATTTTAAATTGCCCCACTTGGCTGCCGCCGGTGTCTCAACCATCTGGGTGGTGGGTGGAGGGAGCGGGAGACCTTTCCATGGCCCTCCCACTTTGAACTGTCCCATTAGCTAGCATGCCGATCACCTGGGCAGTGGCTGAAGGGAGTGGGGGAAGCGACATAGCCCACCCACCGCTTTGAACTGCCTCAGCAATAGAAGCAGCTGCGGAGGCTGGCTTGCTTGCGAGGCAGGGGGTAAGTGGGGGGGGGTCTGCAATTGGTCTTGGGGGCTGGCTTCAGGACCCTGGGGTGCCGCATCCAGCCCCGGGCCTTAGGTTGAGAACCTCTGATCTAACCAGTTGGCTAGGGCGAGCCTCCAAACAGATCAAGACAGAAAAAAACCCTCCTTGCCAGGGATTGAATTTATTTTACACGGTTGGTTCATCTACCCTGATCTTTCACACATTTTGCTAGTTTAAATCTGGCTCTTAGAAGCTCTTTGTACCCAATGGGTCTGTTCGTCTCTCTTAAGTGAATGTTGTGGTTCTGACTGGCAGTGATCCTCAGGCATCCCAAGGCGCACCAGGTGTTGCAGAATTTCAGTTCCTGCTAGCTGAAGATAGCATGTCCATCGGTAAGAAATGGTGAACGTCTAGAATGCCCTCTGTAGAGTTACAGGCTGCCCACTCTGATTCTACTGCTTCATTGCCATTCTTCTGCCTTCCAAGTGGCGACGCCGGGCACTGAACCTGGCACATTCTGAATATGTTGTTGTTCAGTGATGGTTACTTGTCCAGTTGAAGACACTGAGAGTTTTTGGGATGGTTTGTATTTGAATAATCAATGAATGCTGGTGATTTCCAGCAGGGGCTAGGAATGAATTCTGCAGGAAACCCACTGATATTCAGAGTTTTAAATGCTGATTTGAATGCACCAGTAATCCTGGGGAATCCAGTAGCTTCCTCTATCCCTTGGTCCATGCATTTATTATCTTACAGTTTTTCTACTACCAATTTTTGATGCACCAAAATGATCAGAAATATGTTGATTTTGAGATTAAATGTGTACAGAAAGGCATGCTTTAAGATAACATGAATGGGAAAATACACATTTTGTTGTTTTAAAAATGGTGTGAATGTGTTTTAAAATCACAAACACAGAGATGGACACAGAAATGGGACAGAATAAATGTACCACAATGAAAATATGAGAATTTAAAAAAAAATGGAAGCACGGCTATCTCCAGGCTTGTGTCATTTCAGTCAAGTTCATTCGGTTAGGCTCAGTGGTGAAAAGTGTGTTCCTGTGGGCAGTTTGGCATTTGATATGTTGCTACAGGATTATAGATGCAGGTTTTTCCTCCATCCCTCCTTAGAGCTCTGGCAGCTTTCCATGGTTGCACTTGTCCTTTGCAAACCCCATCCATAGCTGAGCAACCTGAAAGCTTCCCAGATATTTTGAGTGGAACCTTAAGGTTCCAGTCACAGCCTTTTCTGGAAGAGAGCTTTTTATTTATTCTTAAATTGCACAAGGATGACCTATTAATGTTTCTGTTTTCGGCAGCCAGATTTCAAACGACAGCCTTATTCGCAGAAGCAAAAACAAGGAGGCTGGGCACCAGGGTCTGCCTCCTTCCTCAAACTCCCCTGCTGTTCTGTTCCGAATAGTGGGAAGGAAAGTCATGCTACACTCGGGTGCCATCTAGTGGACTCTCATTTCTTGTATCTGTGGCTGGTCCCCTTAGAAAGGATGCATCCAACAGATTGTGTGATTTTTAATTTTGGTCATGCCACAATATCCTTTTGAATTAAACAGAATCTGGTGTGTGTGTTGGGGGGTAGAATGCGTGTGTAGCCCCAAAGCTTGCAAGGCTGTTTTTTCCATCATCATCATCATCATCATCATCATCATCATCATCATCATCATCATCATCATCATCATCACTGCAAAACTGCAGAGCTGGAAAGGATGCTGTAGATCAGTGGTTCTCAACCTGTAGGTCCCCAGATGTTCCTGGACTGCAACTCCCAGAAGCCTCCACCACTTGCTGTGCTGGAAGGGGTTTCTGGGAGTTTCAGTTCAGGAATATCTGGGACCCACAGGTTGAGAACCATTGCTATGTGCATCAACAAGTCCTGTTCAGAACGCCCAGTGGGAATTGATCTCCCAGTCTCTGGCTCCATAGTCAGAGACTTTTCTTTGTCCCATCATGGAAATTCTATGAAGATGCTTGCTATAATTATCTGGCAGGTTGTCCTTGGATGCCTTTTGCTGCCAATACAGTGTGTTCATACAGAAAGTGGGATACACCCTCTTCTTTACCCTCACTTCCCATCCTTCCTTTGGAAATATCTTGAAAGCCAGATAGCAAAATACAAATAAAAACTCCCATCAAACAAACGACTATAATCTCCTTTTTCAATGCACACTTTTTGTCTGGAGTGGTCATTATGTTCCATTTTAGTCAGCATGACTGGGATTAATAATAATAAGAGTCACCATTACCACCATCACCATCTCAGTGATGTAGACCTTTCAGCTTCAGTAGCAAATTGTTGTGGAATTGTCCTGATAATTGCACAACAAAATGCAGTCATTCGAAAATAAACAGGATTTTTAAAAGGCAGTGCAGAGTGATAACACAATAGCGCAGTGCATTTTTTAAAAAAATCAGCCTGATCAGTAAAACTGAAATATGGCTTCAAGGTTATAATTTAAAGGGTTTGAGACACTGTGTATCAAAAAGATGTGCCAACTTTCTAAGTTACAAGGTGAGCAATGGCTAAGCCTTCCTAAAATAAGCATCTGCAGATAAAGTCCCTGTGATATTGTTACCAATATCCCTAATCAGATTAGTTGACTGATATATGAACTATGATAAAAAAAAATCTTGGTCTGTGCTGGAGTCACACGAATTAGAGCTGAAATTCTTGATTCGTTTTTAATTGTTTGTTTTTTGTTTTTTGTTTTTTGCTTTTGCTGCTTCGCATTGAAGTTTGGAAAATTTGGGGGAAATAGCTATTCCTCTACTGCTTTTGAATCTTACATTTCTGAAATCTCATTTTTGCCTATCTCTCATTTCATGTCGGGACTAGAGATGGGCACGACTCAAAAAATGGTGTTTCGTTTGTCGTTTGGTCGTTTAGGGGTCCGTTTCGGTTTGTTTTCGTTTTCGTGACATTTTTTGCAAAAAAATCGTTTTCGTTTCGTTAGGTAACGAAACAAAAAAACCGAAAAAACGAAAATGAAAACAAAAAATTGCTGTTTCGTTAGCATTCTTTTAGTTCAATGCATCTGCTGCAACGAAAACGAAAAACACGGCAAATTGGGTTGTTTCGTTTTCGTTTTCGTTTTTTTAAAAAAAATTCATTTCGTTTTCGTTGCATAACGAAACAAAAAAACAAAAACAAAAATGAAAAATCGCTCGTTTCGTGCCCATCTCTAGTAGAGACCATCTCCTTTGATCTATGTAGAAGAGCCCTCGGGTACAGTAACCCGGTTCTACTCCTCAGTCTATTTCGCTAAATATAGTAGCTAAACTCTGCATCCCAGACAGACTCCTTTCTCCTGGTATATTATAGCATGGCCACACCGGGATAGCGTTGCCCACAATCTTTCATTATGGGTCACCAACAGTTCCTTGGGTCCGGGAACCCAACAGAAACTGATTATAGCTTGGAAGCTTAGACCTTTTTGGAGATGAGCTGCCAGAAACCCATAGTGAAGTGCAGTCAATCCGCTACCACACTTCCATGGGCAGCCACTTTTTTCTTTGCATTGCCTTATCTCCTCCTGCAGTCACGTGGTGGCTACAGCAGTTCGGCAGTCCGCACTTCAGTGATTGCTTAGAAATCAGTTTCCCCGTTCGCACTTGGCTGAACCGCTTTACACCTAGAGGCTTTAAACCTAAAGGCAGCATAGTATGTCCGCAAATACAACCAAATCACTTTTCAAGGGGATGCAGGAACCAATTTAAAAAAACACCACCCCCAGTGGTCGTCGCAAGAAAAACTGACACAGCGGTCAAAAATGGGCGTGGCCAAGGGGGCTCTTCAGAAAAAGCGATTTGAAAAGCGGACAGTGATTTTTAAGGTGATTTGTCTTTAAGGAAAAGGCGTTTCAAATCTACCAGTGACCCTGCTGAATGAAAGGAGCCCCCAAAGTAACTTTTCCAAACTATGAAGCCAAGTGGCCTGCAATTCACTATAGCCATTCAGTGGAACCAATAAGCATCATGTGGACGAACTTGGCTTCTGTGTGTTTTATTTCATAATTTTTGGATGTTTATGCTTCTTGTCATACATCTAGGTAGACAAGCGATGGCTCTGACAGCTGAATCAAAAACTGGCATGAGGAGGTCACAGGGGAAACAGAAACAGAACACAGTCACCCCTAAGGGAAACAAAATCTTAACTTTGTGTAAGTCCATCTGTAAGGATGCAGAGTTTGCCTGCACTGTAAATTATATTAATCCTGATCCACATATCTATGCCGTCAGGACTGGGATATTTTAACTTTCTGCTCTGAAACATCTCTGTTCACCTTCCAGCTTTTGATATACTCTTAGGGGTCATCCAAGCTGTTCCGGGTTGTTTCCCTGGGATTTAACCAGCACAAAATAGACCTGTTTGAAAGCTGTGACTGAATTTTCCATGTAGAATATTAGTATGACAAGTAAGTGGCAGTCTACTATTAACAGAAGTAATTTCAGCTGGGAGAGAATGTTCCATACTTTGGCCTAGTCAATGAATTTTAGGATCTAAATGAGACCAAGATTTTTTTTTCTTACATAACAACAACTGCGCATCTTATATAAAAGTTAACACTAAACAGAGAACATAACATTCTGTGTTATGATCTCCACACACACCATAATTATCAAACAGCGTACAGTGGTACCTTGTATAAAGGAATTAATTCATTCCAAATGAAATTATGTTAAGCAAATTTTCCTTTATACAAATTCCCATAGGAATGCATTGAAAATGGAGTAATCCCATTTTTATGTTGTACGGATTTTCCCCATAGGCAATTATATTAAGCAAATTTCCCCTATCTCTGGAATTTTTATGTTGTACAAATTTTATGTTATACAAGCTGTTTGTTATACAAGGGTCCACTGTATTAGAAATGTGTATGCTTTTCTCAGACTTTGTAATGATTATCTATTCCAGAAAGCCTTTATCCTTCACATCCATTTTATTTCTTTTTGTGGCTTTTCTGTTTGGGTGTTCATTGTACTTCTTTCTCCTGGGAAGCATTCCTCATTCTGTCACCTGCTTCTTTTTTTCATTTGCAAACACTGATGTAAACAAACCATACACCTAACTTCCTTCCTCTCTTCTTCCTCTCTTTTAACACACCTGTTGTATGTTTTATGCGAGAGAACTTCTATTTTGGAAATGTATATGTACTTTGACCTCTCACCAGACTCCCACCATGCACATTATTTTCTTTCTGTACAGCTCTTCATATCCCCTGCCTAGATCTGAGCATTGCACTGCAGCATCTAAGAATGCAAGGAAGAGCCCAGTTAGAACACACCAAAGCCCTCTATAGTCCAAGATCGAGTTCAGAAATCCAACAAGCAAAATGGGAATACATCAATCTTTCCGCTTCCTTGTGTTCTCTGCCAACAAACCATCAGAGGCACTATGCTTGCATATCAGTCATGACCAGTACTCACTGGCAGCCCCATCCATTATTAATTTGTCCTTGCTGTTGTGTGCTGCCAAATCAACACCAACTTATAGCAAACCTAACAAGACTTCCAAGGTGTGGGGGATATTTAAGGAGTGGTTTTCTCAATTCCTGTCCCCTGCAGAGTTTCCGTGGCCTTGCAGGGAATTGAACCCATGCCTCCTGAGTCCTAATCAGAAACTCTGTCCTTTACACCACACATACCTCTGGGTCTGTGCACATCACTGGACCTCTTGATAATAAAACTCCACCGTTTAAGGATTGGGATGGGTGTGCAAGTTGCTCCTTTTTACCTGTCACCATTCCTCTCCAATGGATCACCGTGGGTTCATTCCTGATGTAGTTGGGATGTGGGTGAGGAAAGAGCGGCAAATTATTTCGGTCTCTCAGTTGCTGAGAACAGAAACTCTTTGCCATGTCCTTGCCTTTTTTTTCTAACCTGCCAGTACAAGGAATCTTTGGCAGGTGGTATCCATTCCCATCACCCCAGCTTCCGAGAGGATGGGCTGATAAGCTGGGTTCTTAGCCAATGTGTTTCAGCTCTCCTGCTCAAATCTCAAGATCCTGACAATATTGCTTAACAGTCAGGTGCCCATTTCTAAACCTTGCTGACAAAGCAAAGTGTTCTGCTTATATACCGCCTAATACCACTTCAAGTAGTCTCTGGGCGGTTTACAGTTGATTTACAGTATGCAGGGCCGGCATGCTTTTATATCAAGCCCGACAGTGCTGTTTTTCTTTCTCTCCTTAATATATGTTGCAAAACTAAAGAGAGAAAATAAATAGATCCCTGGCAGCTCTCTGTCTATGGGCTCGAACCACCAGAAGGCAAGAACTCTTACCACTGAAAATCATCTCAGAAGCTCATACCTCTAGTACAGTACTGTGACAGGGAGTCATCATACCCCAAATATTCTGACAGAGAAGAAGTGAATGGAATTGCAAATTAATTAAATGAATCCTTGCTGAGCTTGTCAATAATGATCATAGTAAATGAGTTCGAGGACAAGAGAAACAAGTGAGGTGTCTGGAAACCCTTGTTTGAGTTCCATGTGGCAGCAGGATTGGAAGATCATGTCCCAAGTCTTTGTTTACCTGCCAAGGCTCTGCAAATGAGACCACAAGGGATGGTTCTCAGAAGGCGGGAAGTCATGCTTTTCTCAGCTAAATTGGAATGATGGAAAATACACTGTACTTGGTACCAGTGTAAGAACTGAGAGAAGAGGCAGAAGAAGGAAAAACAACTGGTTGTGACAGAAAGTACTTAGTGATTTCTGAAAAATGGTTTACATAGTCAAGAGCCAGGGGTTGTTTATGTTTTGGATCTTAAGGTGCTTTTAAAAAGAAAAGAAAGAACAAGGTAGAAAATGGACTAAATCCAAAGCGATCCACCCTATGCCATGGGTATAAATTAAGTAGCCCAAGTAATTTCCAGTATTCCTGCTTGGAACAGGAAGGGTATGGGTGACTCACAGGGGTATGGATTCAGCATCTCAGCTAGGATGGTCCTAAGCCATTTTGATCAGTTAGCATGATGTTACGACATGGTGTCAATCATATACAGCTGTTTCAGTTGCATCTGTAAGCTTTGCCAGTAGAGATGATGATCCTTCCTTCCCTCCTTCCCATCTGGCATCATGGCCACTCTGGGTGGTTGACAACAATAAAAAAATAAAGACACTAAAACATCATAAATTGAAATTAATCTCAATAAATATAATCAATATTGAAAAACAATTAAATTTAATAAATTACCATATGTTTTTGCTCTATAAGATGCACCTGACCATAAGACACACCTAGTTTTTAGAGGAGGAAAACAAGAAAAAATGTTTAGCCTAAGGTTTCATGGTGGGGGAATGCAGCCTGCAAAAGCGGAGGGTTGCAAATGAGATGATAGGGGCTGGGGAATCCATGCTGCAAAAGCAGAGGCTTGCAAATGAGGTGATTGGGACTGTGGAATGCAAGCTGCAAAAGGGAAGGCTTGAAAATGAGGTGATTGGAACTGCAGAATGCAAGCTGCAAAAACAGAGGCTTGCAAATGAGGTGATTGGGACTGGGGGAACCATGCTGCAGAAGGGGAGGGCAGAGGCTCCCTGGAGGAAGCCTCTTTGCAAAGGAGGTGATTGGAATTGTGGAATCCTGGCTGCAGCAGGGGAAGGGAGAGGCTCCCTTCTTTCTAAATGAAAATCTTTGATAGATATGTAGTAGGACTACTGTATTCATTCTATAAGATGCACAGACATTTCCCTTTACTTTTGAGGGGGAAAAGTATATTTGATAGAGTGAAAAATACAGTATATCTAAGATAAACAAGATAAAATCAGGGGGTTAGAACACATTCCAATACTGTCAAAAGCTGTAGACTCTTGAGCTCTGTTTAACATCTGGATCATCTTTCAGATATGGAAAAGTGTTTGTCTCTGCCTATAACTTGAGCCCATTATGACTCATTTTGCATGTTGGGGATGATGGAGAGCAGATCCTGCCCTTCTTCTGTATGACAATCTTTCAAGCCTTTAAAGTACAGTCACATTCCCCTCTTCTCTTCTCAATGCTCAACATGCCCAGTTCTTTCCATCTTTCCTTCTGGGACTCGGTGTCCAGTTCCCTGATCATTCTTGTTGCCCTCTTCTAAGCTTGCTCCAGCTCAGAGGAGGGCAACTAGAAGAAGCCCTTTGAACCAATGGAGTTTATGGAGGAGTTGTTTACCCAGTCTTCACTGATTCAATGGACCTCCCTAGTTGCGATTTACTAGATTAAGCAACAGAATTCCAGCCACTGTATTTCTTTAATGCTGTTTCCAATATCAGCATAGGCTTCAGAAACAAACTAAAAGTGCATTGCTTATTTGTGTCAACTCATAAACGTCAGAGGTTCACCAGGAGGCAGATCAATACCTAACGTTTTTCAGCTTTAAAAATAGATTACAGGCCAAGTTGAAGAGATAAGGGAGCGGGAACCCTCTTTGCTTTGTAATAGTGGCAGATCTTCTGCGTGGTAGGAACAAAGGTATGGCGCAGATGGCATCCATTCATCCATGTTATGTTTCCCCCTTATCAGTTATCAAAGACAGCTTGTGCAGCAGGTCCTTCTTGTAATACAATCCCACCCTTCTGAAGGATGATGCACTAAGTGGAACTGACATGATCTGTCTCTTACACGCTCTGAATGATGGCTAGCAATTGTGGTGGTGGCCCTTTCGTTGCTCAAAGCCTCAGTTATGGGTCTAAATTCTTACATAAAGCATGAAGTCTTTCATCTGGAAAGTGGATAAGACCTTCCTTAAACAGATAAAGGCTGCTAGTTTGCCCAGCAAACATTGTAGGGGAGAGGGATTGTTCCATGACTTCACACACACACACACACACCGACACACACACCCTCAATGCAATGTCTTGGCTGTGACATGGGAGGTCTGTGGCAGATGGGGTGCTTTGAACCTAAACTTCATGCTTTTCAAGGACATCTGAGCACATTGTAGGATGTCTCACAAACAGAAAGGTGGTTTATAGATTGTTGCCATGAAAATCAACATGACTCCTGTATATTTCTGTATCAAGGTGAGTACTGACCAAAACGTAGAAGTATGAGACTGTGCAACACCAACAGTATTATGAACTTACAGAGGAATCATTATTTATAACCTTTTTTCACTGGTTATAAGATACCATAATTTGTTCTGTCTATAAGACAACAACAAATGTAGTGGTACTGTGCACAGACTGAGCCATGGGGGACTTCAATGCCCCAGGTACAGTGATCTCCAGCTTTGTGTGAAGCCAACACGATTTGCACTTTCAGAGCAAGTATTCCATTTTTAGGTTATTGCCGCATTCTGACCATCACATGATTTCTTTAGAGACCCCAAAGCTTATTCATTATAGACTGGGTGTGTGTTGTTTTTTTTGTTTGTTTGTTTTGGTCATGCATTATCTCTGTTCGGTTTCTAAATCTTATTTGCCTCATTGGCAGTACTATGGTGGAGGTGCTTGCTTAAAAAATGAAATGTAGTCAATGGTTTGAAAGAGTGGATGGAACAGGTCACATTGAGAGAACTGTGACGGATTGGTATTCATCAAGTGTTCTGTTTCCCAGCTGGCTCATTTATCAGATGCAAATGAGGCAGAAGAGATGCCAGAGGTTGGTTGGTTTGTTTTTGCCATGAAAGTAAGTGAGTTCTGCAGTATTCTCAACTGATATGGACTGAAAGATCAAGGCTTTGTCCTAGTGACTACTGGGATTTGCCATGTTCTTGTTCTGCCATTCAAGGGGGTGTGCTAGAACTCCCTCGCAGAGAATTCTAAGGGTTTCTAATTCTAAGCAGTTCCCAGGATTTCCGTAGAACAATGTGCATTAACGTCGTACCAAAAAAGAGAGCTCTGCATAATGTAGATACCACCTCTTCCTTGTTCTCTCTTCCCTGCACACTGTTTTAGAGGTTGTCCCAGTGCTAATCTAGGGCTCCTCTTCCTCTTTTCTTCCAGGCCAGCTCGCGTTCCCTTTGCCAGTTTAACCACTGCACCACGAGGCTCCTCCTGGAGAGACGGAACCAAGCTGAGGCTTGCTTTCCCCAGTGGTGGTGTAGCAATGATAGTTGACTGAGTTGCCAGGCGTAACCCTGAGAAGATCCAGACAAGGCAGAACAGGGGAGCAATGTCCCTCGTGTCTGCCAGAACCTCTGGATAGCTTGGTGGTTTAGGGATCGGGAGTTCAATGTCCCCAGTGTGCATGCTTGACATGGGCTGTATTCGATGGTTGATAGAGTCCCTTCCTGCTCTGCAGTCCAAAGATGTTGGTTATTCTTTTTATCAGGAAAAAATTGACCTTTCAGATGAAAAAGGATTGCATTGTATTTACCCACACAAAATTAAGTTTGGATTTTCCGCTGAAATGTAAACAACATTAACCTCTTCTTCCATTTCATTACCCCTTGGTGCGCTGTAAATTGCTTCTGAAACCGAAGCTAACGAGAAAAATGATTGAGAGTTTGGGATGGTCCTGAGAAAGGACAGGAGTGCCTGCAAGTCTGCAGGAGTTTTTTTTTTAAAAAGAAGTTTTTGCTCTGATTCAGTTAAATATAGAGTGCTCCAGAACAAATGTTTACTTTTTTCCTGGATTTCTTCTCTATTTTCAGGGAACCACAAAATCTGTACCCTCCTGAAGTTAGCAACACAAAGCTTCAGTATGCAGGATGGGGACCCAAAGGCCAACAGCTGGTAAGAGAACATGTTGAAAACAACTCTGCCATTTGTCACCGCATGGTCACAAATGTGCTGCTAAACATTTTGTGTTGATCCTTCTGAACCTCACTATTGCTTATGACAGGTATGGACCATCTTCTGGATCTACATCTAGGATTTCCAAAGGTTATGTCTTTTGTTTGTTTTGCTTTTTACTAGAACCACAAGATTCACTAGCCAAAGTCTGGTGGAAAAGCAGCTGCTGGAAGCCAGTAGTTAAGTCCTGACTATTATGCACCTTTTAAATCAGTTAGACTTTTGTAAGCATTGTGTCACCTTTCAGTGATTCATTCAATGAGTACTCTTGACTGAGCTGCTTGAATAAATTGATGAGCAATTATATTTAGGCCATCCACTACATCAAACTAGTCTCATACAAAACAGTCATTCTCTCTTATATGACCAAAGGCATCTACTTGACATATCACATTTCACTTCCCTATCCTGCAGAAATTAGGTTGCTTCATTCTGTGATTGGTTATCAGGTGGTAAATATGGCCTTAATCAACATGTCCGATTGGACAGACATGGAGATCTGAAGAACTTCCATTGCTGGAGGGCAGATCTGTTATTTATTTATTTATTTATTTATTTATTTATTTATTTATTTATTTATTTATTTATTTATTTGACTTTTATACTGCCCATCTAGCCCTAGGACTAATCTGGGCAGTGTACAACATGGGATCACATAACAAGCTAACAAAGGAATACAAAAAAAAAAAAATACAAGGAACATAATAAAACAAAATATACATAAATCAACAGCAATAAACTAAAATTAGGCTAAAACAAAGATAAAAATAGGAGATTGATAAAACGGGAGGGGGGGAAGAGAAAATAAGCGGTAAAAAGAATAGTGTCTTTCTGGATGTTTGAGAAATCAGGAAAAGCCATTCTATACAACCAGGTCTTCAATAGTTTTTTTTAAAAATTTGAAGCGAGGGTGCCAGCCGAATTTCAGTGGGTAGATGGTTCCATAACTGGGGAGCAACCACAGAGAAGACCCTATTCCTTGTTACAACTTTCTGGGTCTCCCTCCGGGTTGGGACTCCCAGGTGTCCTGCCTGGCTAGCACGGGTGGATCCTGGCAGTTCTTCTTGGGAGGAGCTGCTCAGTCAGATACTGAGGTCCCATCCCAGTATCCAAACTATGGAGTTGGCTTTGTTTGGACACTTAGAAATAAGTCTTTGAAGGCCCAATGATTTCTGTATGTATGCTACAAATGAAGAGGATTCACATCTGACCATGAAAACCAACTTACTTCTACTTATATTAAGTTTTCTTCATTTCAGTAGTGTGATTTAGCACCAGCATGGTGTTTTCATGCCACTGCTAATAAGTGTGCCAGACCCAGAAATACTGAAAATCAACCTAAGATCTAGCAGTAAGTGTAGATTTATTTCCATCCTTCCAACTTGGTCATGAGGTTTTTTTTTTAAAGAGTATGAAAAATAAACTCATAAACTAAAGAGGTATGGGATAATATTCATGTGCAGTCAAGTCAATCCTGGCTTTGGGTGACCCTTTCTAGTGTTTTTTAGGTAGAGAATACACAAAAGTGGTTTAGCATTTCCTTCTTCTGGTGGCGGGCTGGGGGTTTCCCTGGGGCTGTGCAGCTTGCCCAAGGCCACACAGGCTGGCTATTCCTCCAAGAGTCAAAGCTGGGGAATTGAACTCCCAGCCACTGGCTCTGAAAACTGAGACCTAAATCGTTAAACTATCTAGAAGATGAAAGGACTCTCTGGCCCCACACCCGTGTTTCCAGAAGTTGCCACCAGATTCCCCTGGGTAGCAAATGAGCCACAAATACAAGCCATGGGCCTCTCCTGTTGTTTCTCCCCAAGAAGTAGTATTTACTGCTTCTGGAATAGAAGTTCAAGAGTAATAGCCATCATATAGTGATTTGGGACCATTCTGCATCAGAGCAAATTCACATTTTTATGTTTTTGCCTCTCTATATCCATTGCAAGGTGCTATCCCAGTATGTAAACCAAGCAGACATTTTCCTTGCTCCTTTAACTGATAGTAGAACAAATTGTGAATGTCTTTTTCTTGGGCAGAAAGTTAGCAGGGTGGCAAGAGAGACAATGCCAGTTGCCAACAGGCTGATAATCATTTGACCATGCTCTGTGGAGCTGCCAGTACAATATATGGAGTTGGTCACAGTCTCAGTTGATGTCCTTGTGCGCTCCATTATCCTTTGATAACCCAGTCCTGCATAATGCAATTGTGCATGCAATAGCTTACTTGCGCCATTGCCAGAAACTGCCTCCCAGAGCTCCAGGAGAAAACAGGAAGAAGAAAATGATTTCCTAATATGATTATAGGGTCTATTTGGTTTGTTGGTGTTCACTTTCTATAAGCAAGATGAGTCATTTAATTGTCTACAGATGAGACAGCTTGGATGATGAATATGCATTCAGCAGGAAGAGAATTTGTATACCAGGTAGTGTGTCTTCCTTTAGACCACATTTTGGAAGGAGACAGACTGACAAACTACATGCTAAAATGGGCACTGTTGGAAGAGTCATTTTCTGGCTTGGAAAAATAATTTGCTTAGAAATAGCACTGGCATATATTGATAATTTAAGTTGTATTCGCCTTCGCAAACTCCTTGTGTAAAGTTTGAAACGTAAAACAAACATTCACAGCTTCCTTTGCCAAAAAAAAAAAATCTATTGACTTCCACAAATTAGAGCAAACAAACAACCCCAAGGTTGTTCTGAAAAAAATCTACGGATTAGGCAACTAATTTCCACATCAAATAAATGATTCAATATGATTCATATTTTGATTATTCATGTTGAGTTGTATTATGTAATTCATTTGCATGTTTTTAAAATAGAACTCAGGATAATTTATTTATTTATTTATTTATTTATTTATTTATTTATTTATTTATTTATTTATTTATTTATTTATTTACACTGGTTTATGGGACCCACTACCCAAAGGTCCCTGGGTGGCTTACAATCAATTAAAACAGTTAAACCATCAAATATCAATAAATAATTAAAACAATAATAAAAACAATAATAAAAACCTTACACTAAAATCATTACACTAAAATTGCCATCAGAGGATCCACATTCTATATTGTGTCAATTAAAAAACTTCTGGAACAGGAAGGTTTTTACCTGGCGCCGAAATGTCATCAATGTTGGCGCCAGGCGAATATCACTTGGGAGGGTATTCCATAATTTGGGGGCAGCTGCCGAGAAGGCCCTATGTCTACAAGCCACCCCTCTCACCTCCTTGAGGGTTGGCTCTTTCAAGAGGGTCCCCTGGCTCGATCTTAATTGCGGGGTGGGTTTGTATGGAAGGCTCCTTCTGTGGCCTAAATGCAATTCTTAGTTTCTTTCGTTGTTTCAGAGTATATTTTGTAAGACGAGGCTGTGGCTTGTAGCGTTCTGAGGCTTTTCCCAAGACACAAGGATGCAATTATTCTGCTTACTGTTGAATCAAGAGAAAGGAACAAGTTGGGGCGCTTTTACACGACCCCTAAGATCCGCTGGCAACTTAAATTTGGACCAGAGATCTTAGGTGTTTGCTCATCTTGCTGTGTTCCCACCCCTCCACATTCCCTTGCTCCTGTCTATGTGAGGGGAGGGAGAAAAAAAAGGGAGAAAAGAATGCAGGCTCACCTCCACTCTGCCCTCCGGGAGCTGCCCTGGGAAGCATTCAAGTCTCTTAAAGGGGCAGGGGGCAAAAAAAAAAAACACACACACACACACACAGAAGGGAGGAGAGCCCGGCACTCACTGCTTTGCAATCCACATCAGAAATTTTTCACCTTCGGAGACCAGGTACTGGGAAAATGCGCTGGGACGCGCTTAGGTGGGTGTGGTCGTACTTAAATTTTTTTTTTAGTCCAGAGCTGGTGGGAAAACAGTTTTAAGCTCTGCATCTGGGAGCCCTTTGCTTTGGATTTTAGGGGTCGTGTAAAAGCGCCCTTAATTTGTATCCTTAGTGGCAACTAAATTATTTGTATGGTCTTTGGATGATAACAGTCACTGATGGCTTTTGAAGAAAGTAATAATTTCCCAAGCCTCATTCCAAAGGGGCTTGTATCTTTCATGCAAAGTAAGTGTTTTTTTTTTTATGTAATCCTCCAGTCTGGAATGATAGAGTGTCAGGAACAGTACCATTACCATGCCCTCACACACAGTTTATGTATTCCATGGCATCCCATACAATTTGACACAAGGACTGCTGCTTCATTTAATCTTGATTTGACATTGACTTGGATGGACCCAGGACCATGTGCCACAGACAACTCCATGGCTTTTTTTACCATTATAAACCTTCCCTCGGACGTGTCAAACCGTTCTGCACTGCAAGGATCTGAGTTCTTGATCGTTTATGCTGACCACGAAACTGTGTTCTCTTCCTATACTGATGTCCTGTAATGTAATAAAATATTATCAGTGAAGAGCTGCCTGTATAGTTTCACATGAAGAAAATCTAATTTGCAGCAGTGCCCTACATAAAATATTAGGTTACAAAATACAAGATTATCCATCATGCGGAATTTAAAAGTACAATTGGGGATTATGTGAAAGATCACATTAACTAATATATACTTGAAGTCATATAACAAGGCAGTTATCTTTTGAAGTAACTACTTCAGAAGCCTGGGCACGGAATTCTACCCCCACCGCCATTGTACTTGGAGACATTAAAGGCCTCTTTTCAGATGAAATGTGTGCGGCACTCATTTCTGGCAAATTGTCTAAATTATTGCCTCTGCCCAGCTGCAAAGCTCAAGTTATAGTTCAGGAGAAAAATGTGGCCTACGAAGTCTGCTTTCAAAAACATAACTGTGCAGTGGAGTTTGTTTGCAGTGCTCAGATGAGGAAGTGCTACTACAACAGATTATCACTGTGCAATAATATTTTTCAAATAGATGGAGAATGTTGGAATGAAGCATGCTTGTTCTGGAAAAATTAAAGGAGTTTGGGTCTGACATGAGGAACTTGTGGAGCATAGTTGGAGACGAGCCGTCTCCATAAAATGGTTCCTCTTACATCTGCTGCATCACTGCCTGGAGCTGTTCTCTGCATTAAACTTGGCGGTATAGAAGTCCAAATATGAATGAATGAATGAATGAATGAATGAATAAATAAATAAATAAATAAATAAATAAATAAATAAATAATGCATACCTATTGGATTTGGCAGCTCAAAAGTGTCACCAGATAAAACTGAAATCATATGTTGTTATTTCAATTTACAGACCCACCCATAGTGCTAAAGGACTTGCTGGGCAGCTTACAATATAATTATGCAGACAACACTTTGCCGCTCTCCCCCCACCCCCAATGTGGGCTGGGTGCTCATTTTTACTTGCATTTACATGTTTTGAACTACTAGGTTGGCAGGAGCTGGGGTTATCAGCAGGAGCTCGCTCCGCTGTGTGGCACCCAGGATTCGAACCACCAAGAACTGCAAGATTTGGACCTCACATTTCAAATTGATTATGCCTTTTATTGGTCGGTGTCCTCATGGACTGACGCATGGGTTTCTGACTCACGACAATCTTTTTGTGTTGTTGGCCTTCTCTACAGGACAAGTTGTGCTTGCAATCGTATTGGTGCTTTTCCTGCTTGCAAAGAGATTATTTGCCATTCTTCCACTGGGCTGCTTGATGGGGCCAATTATTGTCCCCAGGACATGTGTTGGGTTTGAAGTATGTCCACCCTCATGTCGCAGCATGGAGAAAAAGCATTTGCTTCCCAGATTAGCAGTGTTCAGGAAGACTGTTGTCTTCTGATGGGAAAGAGCATTCAGATACACAGTTTCCCACACTGAGGAAGTGGCATTGCTAGGTGTTTATTTCCATGCCTAATTCCCAGAATGGAGTATTATTGAAATACTACTTACAATGAAGTGACTAGATGCCCTAAGCCAGGCATGTCCAAACTTCGGCCCTCCAGATCTTTTGGACTACAACTCCCACAGTCCTTTGCCATTGGAAACACAGGTTTGGAATTCTGGGAGTTGTGGTCCAAAACATCAGGAGGGCCGAAGTTTGGACATGCCTGCCCTAAGCACATCCAATCTCACTTGATTTCGGAAGCTAAGCAGGGTCGGGCCTGGTTAGTACTTGGATGGGAGACCACCAGGGAATACCAGGTGCTGTAGGCGCCTGGAGTAGGAACTGGCAAGCCACTCCAGTACTCCTGCCAAGAAAACTCCATGGACATGGAGTCACGAAGAGTCGGTCACGACTGTAACGACACAACACACACACACTTACAATGAGGCACAAGCTAAACCACCTTCTTCTGGTATACTCTGGTGCCTTTAATAGGAAAAATGACTGGTGCAGACATAATCTATTTTGCCCTGAGCATGCCTTGAAACGGCAACATCAACAGTTGCCCTAATATAATTTTGCTGCTTTCCAGAAGCACAGCCAGATATGTAGATATTATTTTCAGAAAAACACATGGCCGGCATAATAGGGAAACTGGGACTTGCTTTGTTGGTCTTATTCGTTCACTGTGTCATTTTAATGCATGTGTGTTGTTACCAAGTGCCCGAGATAACACATGTGTGAAAACATGCCCCTGTAGATGTGTATTCAACAGACACATCAATGCTAGGGTCCTGGGTGGAGGCATCATGCATGTGTAGCAGATTATGGAGCCTGATAGGTACCAGGGAGGTTGCAGAAATGTCATTCCCATGTTCTGTGTTTGAACGGGAGGGCACCTTACAAAACCTATGACTCCCAGAAAACACATGGAGAAGTCTAGGGCCAGTACTTTTGTACACTATCAACAGGAAATACTGGCGCCACCTTGCCACGGAGATTCAGAGATTCAGGCTCTGGTACAGCCGAGCAAAAGGTAGATGGTCTGTGGATTAGAACTCGCAGAATTCTATCTGGGGAATTCTTGGGGAAGTCAGAAAATTGAAGTCTGAAGAAAATTTTTAAAAACACATCCTCGGTGTCCATTTATCTGGAATTTCTATTGTTTGCATATATACAGAAGGATAAATCCATTTATATTGGTTAGTGTAGAAAACAAGGGTTATAAACCTTAAAAATATCAGATGCTACTGGCTCATCTATTACTGTCCAGAATGTGTGTCTGTTTGTGCAGGCATACAGCTGTGCTTTCAAACCCTTTATAAGATCATATGTTTCCTCTTTCAGAGGAAGAAGTTTATCCCATGGCTTCTTAAAATGGTATTGGATTCTACCTGTCAAAAGGCTTTGTCAGTTTCTGATTTCGCAGTGGAAAGAGAGGAAATGAATTTGAGGAGCTTACTCACAACCCTTTGAAAATTCAGCCTCTGCATGAAAAATAGATACCGTACTACACTATAAAATATTTTTGTTCTTTTTAGCTTCACCTAGGAAAATACCAAAATTCATGACAGATAACATCCCATCACAGAGCTCTGGCTGTTCATGGAGGAGGATTATGACCTTGCTTTGGGTCAACAGAGTGTTGTAATTTGTCAAGTATTGTTTGTTTGGCCATCTTCCCTAACCAGACACCTGTTAGATGTCTTGGATTACAAGTTCTCAGATGGCATTCTGGACATTGCTGTACCATACCTCTGGAGGGTAACAAGCTAGGAAAAACTGCAATATGCCAACTCTGTGAGTAGGAGACAAATGAATGTCTGTGAAGATTCTCCAGCCATCCAGGCGAGTTTATCTGGAAGTTGAGTCATGGCAACTGGAATTATTTTTCTTCTCAAGAAAAAGAAGTCCAGTTGCCATGACTCAACTTCCAGATAGACAAATCAATGGCTATCAAACTATCTCTTCAGTTTTGTGGTCAGTATCCCAGGTCATTGAGGGCTGATTGAACTTTTAAAATGGTACTTGAATACTGATGTGTATATGTTGGACCCCCTGGATTTTGATCCAGTGCCTATTACTCCTTTCACTGTTACAGAATGGCACCTTTGTATTGCATCTTGAAATCTCATTCAAGTATACAAAAACCAAACAATTAAAGAACAGAGTTGGAAGCCTTGCAAAGTTCATCAAAGCAAGTCTTCGACTTCCGAGCCATAAGCCATCTCAGAGCTCTCTTCTCTACAAGTCACATCTTGGAGTTACTAAACTCTTTCCCCTGCCTTTAGCATCTAGCGCTCCAATCTAATGTGGTCCAGCATGGCTTTAGTCGATTCTAGTCTTCCAGAGGTGAATGTCCACGAGCAATTTAAAAAGCTGTTCTATGTGAATCAATTGATGCAAACTGTAAGAAAGGAGAGTTGAACTAAGGCACAGATTTTTTTCCTCCCTTCCACTGAAATGAATGAGGCTTGTCATCCATATGAGAACCTCACGTGTGGAACTCATATGGGTTTTCCAACTGGATACAGCAACCAATGCTTATATGGTTTTCCATCGGGGTGGGTGAGTATTTCATAATGAAAATCTCATTTTCCTGCCTGCCACAGATTAAGTTAAAGCAGCCACGAATGCCTCTGGATCCATAGCAATTTTAATTCCCTTGTTTCTTAAATCCAAAAATATTGCATTGTCAAAATATATTGAAATGGTAATAAGAGGAAGGAAACAAGGATGTAAAGCCAGTCATAACTAAAATGAAAAGCAATTACATTAGTGTTCACCTTGGGTATATTTTTTACTCTGTTCTTAGTCTGCAGCTGGGGGCTCACAGGGTTGACTGCTCATCCATACGAACAACAACAACAGAGAATCAAAACACAAGGTGTCATGTTTCCCATTTAACCAGCTTCCTGGAATTTTTGTTGCCATGTGCAGGGATGGGAGAGGATGGTGGAGCATTCATGCCATGTGAGCCCATCTTCCCAACGAGAGGGCAGAGAGAGATGATTAGTGTTGTCATGATGAACTTGTGTTTGGTTACCAAAAGCATATCCATGTTGGAGATACACAATTCAGGCTTCAATCTGACATTTTTTAACAATGTTGTTTTGATGCTATTGATTGGCATTTAATATGTTTCATATTATCTACTTTCAAGCTTTCAAATTGTAAAGGACCACAAGGAATTCCTTTTTCATTGGGCTTTAATGTGTTTTAATATGGTTTTTATTCACTAATTGTCCTTTTGGGAATGAAACTTCCTTTTGCATCATACAGCAAGTTCTATAAAGACAGAAAGTTGCTCTTTGTAGATATCTGTGTGGTTGCAGACTGTTTAGCCATCAGAGACTACTGCTAAGTAAGCTAGTATATTTGATTTGAATCCAAACAATATGAAAAAAATAAACAAATGGGCTTACACATTGCATAATCAAATAATACATGTGATTTAAAGAATAAAATTAGATTTATGTAAAAGTAACAATATTTAAGCAAATAAAGAGAATTTTATGAAGAATAAATCAAAATATATCTTTCAAAATTGTACCTCTTCAAATTTTAAATGTTCATAGAATCATAGGATCATAGAGTTGGAAGAGACCTCAAGGGCCATGTAGTCCAACCCCCTGCCATGCAGGAACCCCCTTCACAGTGCTCCTGACATATGGCCATCCGTGGCAGCATATTCCACTGCCGAACAGCTCTAACTGTCATGAAGTTCTTCCTAATATTTAAATTGAATATCTTTCCTGTAGTTTGAGACCATGTTTTAGTCTCTGAAGCCATGGAAAACAAACCAGTCCCTTCTTCAATATGACATCCTTTCAGATATTTAAATATAACGATCATATCCCCCATCAGCCTTCTTTTTGTAAGGCTAAACATTCCCAGTTCCCTAAGCCGTTCTTCATAAGACAAGTAGCCCTTGGTCTAGATGGGTGGTATAAAAGTCAAATAAAAAAAGAAAGAAAGAATTTTTTTGAGACCCTCAATCATCTTGGTCACCCTCCTCTGGACCCGTTCAAGGTTGTCAACATCCTTTTAAAACTGAGGTGCACAGAACTGGACACAGTACTCCAGGTGGGGTCTGACCAGAGCAGAACAGAGTGGTACTTCCCTTGATCTAGAACCAGTGGTTCTCAACCTGTGGGTCCCCAGATGTTCCTGGACTGCAACTCCCAGAAATCCTGGCCAGCTCAGCTAGTGATGAAGACTTCTGGGAGTTGCAGTCCAGGAACATCTGGGGACCAAAAGGTTGAGAACCACTGATCTAGACACTATGCTTCTTTTGATGCTACCAAGAATCGTGTTGGCTTTCTTTGCCGCCGCATCACACTGCTGACTCATGTTCAAATTTTGGTCCACCAAGACTCCCATATCCCTTTCACAGGTACTATTTTCCATCCAGGTGTCTCCCATCCTATATCTGTTTGGATCATTTATTTAGTAACTAAAACTCAAATGGGTCATGTCCTTTTCCACTTTGGTCATGGTCCTTAGGCAGTCACTCCTTGTTAAAAAAAAGAAAGCCCTCAATCTCACGGTAATTCCCCCGTTTCCACTATAAAGCTGCCTTCTACAATTAGAGAACAGAAGAGGCCACATGTTCAAAGTTATGAGCATGACTTTTCATGTCAAGTTCTTCTCTCTTTGAAGGAGTGGATTAACATATGAGGAAGCAAAGTGCTGTTATTCCGCATGCATAAAATTAAGAATTAATATAACAGCTTCTGGGCTGGCTGGATTGCTCAGTGGTCTAAGTCACTGGCTGCAAGTCCACTGTGTCTCCTGCAAATAGAATCAGCCTGTGTGACCTTGTGCCGGCTACACAGTCCCAGGACGCTCGCAGAAGAAGGGAATGGTTATCTATTTCTCAGCATTCTCTACCTAGAAAAAAACCTGAAAAGGATTGCCATAAGTCAGAACTGACTAGACAGAACATGATTATTATCATGAGAATCACATGCCTCTTAAAAATTATAGTGCCTGTAATTCATATAATATATTGTCTAGTTCCTAGAATTGAAGCTATTTTGGGAGAGGTCTCCTTTTTTAATGTCTAAACTACTAAAATGTTAGGAACCTATTTCATGGAATAAATCAACTGAATTTGTCATGAGTAGTATGGTGGGGATTGGAAGTGCAGGTGGTGTTTTTATTTAAAGGGAAAATACCAAAATAAAGGGCCACTTAAGCTTCCTTCCTTGTTAAATAAGTATGTAACAAGCCACTGCATATGGAAGAGCAATTTAAATTACTTCTGAGCTGAGATATTTCCTTCTAAAGGCCAATAAAACTGTGGGACCCATGCAAAGTCAGGAGATTACATTAATAACCAACTGATTAGGAATCTGCAAATTTCAGAAAAGGAGCAGCAGGAGGATGTACTGAGGTTTGGATTGGGTGGTATTTTTCCTGGGCCAGTAAAAAAATGCAAGTAAGGCATAGCTTCTGAGTTCTTCATAATGCTTTGTCTGGCAAAGATGCCATGAACTTTGAGGTTATGATAAATAGCCAAACAGATGTGAGGCCCATGGCTGATGAAACCAGACGGCCAGGAAAGTTTTGCAGATTCCATTAAAGATGGTGGTGGTGATGTCTCACCTTTTTCTGCATAGAGAAACTAGGCTTCTCCTGGTCTGTTTGTTCCCCAGCAAGGTGAGACACCTTGTGTGTGTGTGTGTTGTGTCATTACAGTTGTTACCGACTCTTCGTGACTCCATGTCCATGGAGTTTTCTTGGCAGGAATACTGGAGTAGTTTGCCAGTTCCTACTCCAGGCGCCTACAGCACCTGGTATTCCCTGGTGGTCTCCCATCCAAGTACTAACCAGGGCCGACCCTGCTTAGCTTCCGAAATCAGGAAAGATCGGATGTGCTTAGGGCATCTAGGCAGCTGGAGACACTTTGAGAAGCATTTATTTATTTAAAGGGAAAATACCAAAATAAAGGGTCTCTATTTTTTCCCATCTGCAACATTATCTTCCAACAACCTCTTTTGCTATGCATTTCCTTTTGAGTCTAGGTCAATGTCACATCTCTTAGCATAAAGGTAAATGTAAAGGTTCCCCCACACATGCGTGCTGGTTGTGTCCAATTCTAGGGGCGGTGCTCATCTCCGTATTCAAGCTGAAGAGCCAGTGTTGTGCAGGTCCATGGCTATGTGGCCAGCATGGCTGCAAGGAAACACTGTTTTACCTTCCCATTTTTTTATGACAGTACCTATTTATCTACTTGTGTTTACATGCTTTCAAACTGCTAGGCTGGCAGGAGCTGGGGTTAACAGCAGGAGCTCGCCCTGCTGCGTTGCACCCGGGATTTGAACCGCCAAGCTGCCGACTTTGGAGCTGACAGCTTTTGGTGCCTTAGTCCACTGAGCCACCACGCCCCTTCAGCTTGACCCTCCCTAAAGTTCACAGCCCTTAACGTGGCCCCTTTCAATTTTTATTGGACTACAACTGCCATAATCCCCAGCCATTGTGGTAGTCTGTATAGTAGCCCAACACAATTAGGGTCACCTGTTTGGGAATGCCTCCCTTGTCATATATCTATATGGGTATTTACCGTCATAGACATCACTACTCAGAAGTAAAGTACTAGTGATTCCAACATTGGAAGGATGGAGGATTCTAGCTTTAGAAAGACAAGTCTAATCGGAAGTGGAACTTTGAGAAGACCACAATTTCCAGGATCACCCAGTCTGCATGAATAGTGATTCAGAATGGTAACTCTTCCAAATTCTGGTCAGAAATGTTGAATTAGAAATGTAACAGCCAAGCTTCATCAGGTCTAAGGACTACATCCTCCAGCATCAAATTTAAAATGAGATGCCTCAGCGTAGTCCATATATATGGAATAGAGATGGGCACGAAACGAGCGATTTTTCATTTTTGTTTTTGTTTTTTCATTTCGTTACACAACGAAAACAAAACGAATTTTAAAAAAATGAAAATGAAAACGAAACAACCAAATTTGCCGCGTTTTTCATTTTTGTTGCAGCAGATGCATTGAACTAAAAAGAATGCTAACCAAACAGCAATTTTTTGTTTTGTTTTTGTTTTTTTCATTTCGTTACCTAACAAAATGAAAATGAATTTTTTTGCAAAAAAGTCACAAAAATGAAAACGAACCGAAACGGACCCCTAAACGACCAAACGACAAACGAAACACCATTTTTTTTTAGTTGTGCCCATCTCTAATATGGAATGTGCCCCCCCTCGCCCTCTTTGGCTATGATATCTCAGTGACTGGTATCTAGAGATATTGATACAACGCATACACCCTCCTGATGAGCAGTGTGATCCCCTTTGTCCACCTGCTATTCCAACCCCATTATAATTTACTCTTTTGCATTGCACTATATTTTCAGCACCTCGCATAATAAAAGGATATCTGACAAAGGAGAAGAAGGAAATTTCTTTAGTTATCTGTCACAGCATAAAGCATTTAGTTTCAGGTAGGATGGATTGGACACCATTCCTTTAAAAGCCTTTTTAGCTACATTAAGACCTGAAATGCATAGAAGTAAATGTTTTACTTCATTCCCCTCTCCCCACCGCCTTAAGTTATTTATTTATTTATTATATTTTTATACCACCCATCTTCCGAGGGAACTCCGGGCAGTTAACAAGAAGATTAAAAGAGCAATAAAACAACAGAAAAAGACAATGCAAGAATAAGGGAGAATCAGCAGCAAGAGGCGTCAAAGGGAAAAAAATTAAATTAAATAAAAGTCGCCAAATGCCTCCTGATAAAGCATGGCCTTAAGTGCTTTTTTGAAGGCGGGCAGGGGAGGTGGTTCCAGAGCGAGGGTCCAACCACAGAGAAGGCGCGGTTGCATGTAAGCAATTTCTGCGCCTCCCTTGGGGTGGCCACTTAAGCTGATTAATTTATATTAGGAGGATCTCTGCTTTGCTGTTGTTGAGCCTTATGGGTTAATCTTAATAATGGAATGGTTCTTTCTCATGTTTCTATTTAGCTATTTATCTTCGAGAACAACATCTACTACTGTGCCCGTGTGGGGAAGCAGGCTATCCGCGT